>OZJO01025038.1:0-13927 GCA_900406225.1 Acrobeloides nanus | reverse complement strand
ATAAAATTATTAAAATTCCTAATAGTGATGCTAAGACAAATCGAAAACAAAATAGTAAATTCATCGGTATTAAACAATCCTGACAAAAGTATGAATACAATCTATGGACTTTTACATGGTTTTAAATTTCACTGAAAAAATTGAAAAATAACGGCAGAAACAGACTCGAATAAAATTTGCATAAATTAACATGAGATGATCATCGGAGAGTTATTAGGGTATTGAACACTCCTTGTTTTTAAGCAGTTTTTAAGTGAAATCAAATTCTTGGAAATCAGGTTTTTCGGCAATAGGACGGAATGCACTGCACAAAGTGCGAGCGCACGGACTGGCACAAGGACTGAATGCACGGACTGAGCGCACGGACTGAGCGCACGCGCTCAGTCCTTGTGCGCTCAGTCCTTGTGCACTCAGTCCGTGCGCTCATTCATTATGCGTTCAGTCCTCTGTGCGCTCAGTCCTATAAAAACCGTGCGGTGCATGCCGTCCTATTGCCGGTTTTTCCTATTGATGTTAGGGGCTTTCGCTTTTTCAGACTTTTGTTTTCGCTTAAAAACTGCTCAAAAACAAGGAGTTATCTTGTTCAATACCCTAATAACTCTCCGATGATCATCTCATGTTAATTTATGCAAATTTTATTCGTGTCTGTTTCTGCCGTTATTTTTCAATTTTTTCAGTGAAATTTAAAACCATGTAAAAGTTCATAGATTGTATTCATACTTTTGTCAAGATTGTTTAATACCGATGAATTTACTATTTTGTTTTAGAGTTGCCTTAGCATTACTATTAGGAATTGTAGCATTTTGAAAATTACGTGTTTTTCAGTAAAATTTGCTTACTTTTATTGCCTGATCTTCAATATTAATTTATTATTATAAAAAAAAATTTAAAAAACATTTGTCTTCAAAATCCTGAGTTCATGATTTCCCGAAAAAACAACCTATACTAGGGCGAGCAATGAGTCTTTTCGCTAGTGCGGTATTTTTTTGACTTTTTCAAAACAATTTTTTATATAAATATAGTAAAGTGCCTTGTAATTTGATGCTTTTGCGTTAATTACGTGATTTATCTTTTAATATTAATCGACAAATGTCTGTTTTTTGTGTCACCGAGTTTTGTAACCTTATGTCCAATCTCGTTACGACTTAGATTTTTGGAAAGAACATGGTGAGAGAAGAAAATGGCACCAAAATTATGGGGGTACCCCCTATGGAAAAATTTTAAAAAATTCAATTTTACATTTTTGCCTTTTCAACTTTGGTATTTGGTCAGAAAAGAAAGCCCGTTTCTTTCATGGCGCAATTGGTAAAGCGTTAGTTTGCAGTTGGAAAGAAGCAGGTTCGATCCCCGTCTCCACAGAAAGATTTTTGCTTATTCAAACGTTCCTTTTTTAAAAAAAAATCGATTTATTTGAAAAAACGAAAAATTGGATAGAAATTGAAACAATTGAAAAAAAATTCGAAAAAATAGAAAAAAATTTTAAAAATCCGAAAAAATTGAAAAAAACTCGAAAAAAATTTTGAAAAATTAAAAAAAACCCGAAAAAATTGGAAAAAATTGAAAAAAATTAAAAAGACCAGAAAAAATTGAACAAGAAGTGTGAGATATAAAATTATTATGTATCATATTTTTATAAAAAGATGTTAATAAGTTTCTTCTTGAAATTTTATGACTAATTTCCTTTGTTTTTTTAGCAGTAGCAACGGTTACCCTCGCGACGGTTTGGATTTTTGTTCAAGTAGATCTGAGAGGGAAACTCCAGAAAGTTGTGCACATCCTGGGAGTCGCGGTGAAGTGCAGTTCTAGCAATTGATTGGAAGCCTTCTTCCACATTAATAGCTTTTTTGGCGGAGACCTAAAAAGTGAGCACTTTTAGGCTTGGGATTCAAGATTCTAGCGTTTTGGGCAAGACTACCTCAAGCTAAAAAAAGGTCCTTTTTTTATTAAAATTTTAGCCAAATTTAATGAGGTGGTGGAGGACTACCTCATCGGGGGTCCCCTCCCCCCACCTTGTTGATCTATGAAACTGACTACTAGCGCTTAGGCTTAGAATTCACATAGTCTACCTCATAATACTGCATATTTTTGGATTCACACCAATTCTGCGCCCGCCTAGAGCTCACCGCACGTTTTGTTTCAACATCGATTTTGTTTCCCAATAAAACAAATGGGAAGCTCTCGGGATCACGAGGGCTAAAAATTCAATTTTTCTATGAGTTTTCGATAAAAGGTGTCCACTTAGCCTGGATCAAGAATTCATCTCTCCACATATCTAGAGACTGGAAAGATTTCGGGTCTGTAACATCGTACACAAGAATACAGCAATCTGCACCACGATAAAAGGCAGAGCCCAACGCTTGAAAGCGTTCTTGGCCGGCGGTGTCCCAAATCTTAACATTAATCTTTCAGCATATTAGACATAAGAACTAGCATAGATTGCTATTAAGCAGGCTTAGTCTCACGAAAATTTTTGAACTCAACCTTAAATTTCCATACCTGCATAGTAACCAACCGATCGTCAATCTTAATGTCTTTGGTCAACAAATCAGTACCGAGAGTTGGTTTATATTGATTGCTGAACAGTTTGTTAACATATTGATTCATTAAGGACGTTTTGCCGACACCCATATCGCCCAAAAGAATCACTTTCAATATAGATACTCTTCGGTGAGTCGTCATGTTTGAAATAACTCGTGGAAAAAAGCTAGATTTTGGGAATTTTTTAGAAAATCCGCGGTAAATTAGTAAATACTAGAGATCGAACAAAAAAGTAGAAAAAAGTAAGAAATACTATGCTCTAAAATTTTTTGAGCAGCATAGTTCAAAACAAAATATAACACAACGTCTTTTACAAACTAGCCAATTGCTTGTAATCGAGGCTTTATGTTTTTACACCATTTTTGAGGAGCTTTACCGCTTTTTAGGCTCGTATAAAAATGATAAAAGCAAAAATCTCTCACGAATCACACTCTTACGAAAGATATGAGCCAAACATTTATTAAGTGAATCGCTCCAGTTCTATTTTTATTATTTATATTTATGAGGATAGACCAATTAACAACTATTTTATTACTCATCCCTTTTAATCTTTTTTGGGTTCCTTTTAATCCGTTCATCATTAGTATGTTAGAAATTTTTTGTTTATTCTGATGTCATTGACTCAGAAAATAATGTAGGCTCTAGGAATTTTCGAAATGTAACAAAATTTTGACTACATTTTTTTGTTTGAAATAAAAATGCATACAAAAAGTAAACAACTTTTTTTTGTCGATCACACTAGCTTTGTGATTAAATTGAATAAATTATTTTTAAAGGGACGTAACATTTATAGTCCATTCTCGAAAAATTTTTCGATTTTTCTAAAAACCGACTTTTTAAGGTAATTTCTATTCGAAAAATCGATTGTGCGCATTTTCGAAGCGTGAAAAATTAAGTTTGATCCTGAAATCTGGGTAGAACTGCGTTTTAACGCGAAATGTTTTTTCCGATTCTCAAGGTCAAACTTAACTTTTCATGCTTCGAAAATGTGAGCAATCGACCATTGTTCCAACATTTTATTTCTTTATTTGAACGGAGCCGATTTTATGATTACGCGTTGTCTACCCTAATTTTCAGGGTCAAACTTAATTCCTGGTGAATACTTGGCGTGTATTTGAATTAAATTGTTTATTTTAATTAACTTAAGAGCAATTTCATAAACACTATTGAGAAAACTCGCTTCGATCACTCTCAAAATTCAAAAGTTGTTCGCGACGGGATCCCATTCATCACTCTGCAACTTGATAAACACCGTTAATTTTTTCTAAATATTCGTGCTCCTTGCCGGAATTTTGCTTCTTTTCATAGTTTTTGATAACTTCGAATAGAAACTCTAAAAAACTTTCAACCTTTTCTATACAGAGACCTAATCCTACCATTCCACTCTTCATAGGTGATCTTTTTTGCTTCAAAAATCTCTTCTAAGTTGATCTTTTCTTTCGGCTGCTCCACTTTTTGTAAATCATAGGGCTTCAAAAAAGGATGCCTTAAAGCTTCTTCGGAAGAAATCCGTTTTTCCGGATTGATCTCGATTAATCTTGATATAAAATCTCGACCCTTTTTCGCTAAAAATTAACTTGTAAAACGTTTGAGCCAAATAGATCTACCTAGTTTTTTATGGTTCCATTCTTTTAGAAAAGTTATTTTGGATACATTTTTATTAGCATGAGGAAACACTGAATCGGGGAATAGAGTTTCCCATGGAATCGGTTTGTCAGACTGAAGTCTCATGAAGATTTTATTAATTTCTTCTTTCATTTTAACGATGTATTCATGGGAAAAATCATCCAGCTTGAATGATAAGCTTTCCGTAGTTAACTGAAGAACTTCGATAATCTTGACTAGCTGAAAGTAATAATTAGATTCCTTGAATAAAAAATTATAGATATCTGCATTGAAATGTCCTCTAAATAAATGATTTCCGGTTAACAACTCAGCCAGAATGCATCCGATAGACCAAAGATCCACTAAAAATTCCCGAATTGATTAGAATCATGCATAAAATTACCTTTATGGTTATACTCATACCCTAGTAAACTTTCTGGAGCTCTATAATAAGCAAATGTAGTTAAATAAGCAGAATCATTGCTGTAAGATAGTTTTTTCCTATTTTCTTCTAATACTTGTACCAGACCCAGATGTGCTATTCTTAAATGAAAATCTTTTGAAACTAGAATACTATCTGGTGAAAGTTCCTAAAAGTAAATAACAAGAGAATGTGGCAAGTTCCTCTGTGTAAAGAATGCGCCACAACAAGATCAATTTAGAATAATCTCTTTATGTTTTGAATTATTTTATGTATTAGCGCGAAAACTCTGTTCCTTATTTCATTCTGTCATCTCTTTTCTCAGTTTATTTGTATCTATCGCGTTTATTATTATCACATTACATCGCATTGTTGTTTTTTACGTCGCATCGTTTTGTTTTTTATTCGCATCGCATTCTTATCGCGCACTGCGTTGTTATTTTTTTTGTACAGGTTTGCACCCGCGCTTATTTCCCTATATTAGGCCGTTTAGTTCAGCGTCACGAATTCAGAGACGTGGCAACGTTTACGATTTTCTCGAGAAATGAACAAATATTCCCTCATGCATCCCTATGTGGTTGACTAAATTCGGCAAAAAATTTTTTAGTTTCTTCCGGAAATTACTCATTTCGAGGTAATTTTATGCGAAAAATCCATTGCGTGCACTCATGCAACCTGAAAACCGCAGAAAAATGGTGAAAATTCGCCAAAAACGACTACATAGGGATGCATGAGGGGATATTTGTTCATTTCTCGAGAAAATCGAATTGCATCCCTGCGTGGTCGTTTTTGGCGAATTTTCACCATTTTTCTGCGGTTTTCAGGTTGCGAGAGTGCACGTAATTGATTTTTCGCATAAAATTACCCCTAAATGGGTAATCTCCGAAAGAAAATAAAACAGTGCCGAGTTTATTCAACGTTAAGTGGCGGCAAACAGGAGAACTTGCTCCGCAAATGGGCCTACTTACTCTATGAACAATTCCGGTATTATGCAAATAATTAATTCCTGAAAGTAATTGGAACATTAAAAAGGTTATATTTAAATGCCCGCTATCTTGATCAAAAATCATTTGCCGATTATATATAACCAATCTTAAAGGAAATTCAACATAATCCATAACAAAGTAAACTTGAAAAAAATTATCCGGAGAAGTAGCTGGGGTGTACGCATCATATAGTTTGGCAATCTAAACAATTTTCTTCTAATATAAAAGGCGCTAAGGGGTCATCCAGATATTATATAATCATGTTAGGGGGAGGCGATTGGCCCTCCTCATAAAAATTGATTACGTTAGTGCATTTTTGATGATTACGTTGAGGAGACGTGTCGATTGCGTCAAAATTATTTGCGTCAATTTTTGTTTGCGTCAATTTTCAATTGCGTCAACAGACACAAATGTCGGATGATGCAAATATCTGTTGCCCCCTTGGGAAGGGGGGGGGGGGTAAACCACCAAAAAATTGATTATGTAAAATCTGGATAACCCCTAAGTCTGTGTTGTTTGTGCATTTTCGCAAAACTTTTATGGCATCCTCGGATTTGGCTGAATTTATAATAAATTGTTCCCCACCCTCTAAAGTCATTTCTGACTAAATTGAACGTTTCTATAACAAATTTTTTTAAATTCCGAATCGGTGGCGAGCGCAGCAAATTGTGGTTTGAATCAGGCTCGATGCTGAGCTCAACCCCACGGCGCTTGGTCGTCCAATTGATTTGTTCATCAATAAATAAGGGTCAAAGACGCACATTTTGTGTGCGTCTTCGAGCCTGATTCAAACCACAACTCGCTGCGCGAGTTGTGGTTTGAATCAGGCTCGATGCCTAGCGCCTATGGCGCTTGGTCGTCTAATTGACATATGGTCAAAGACGCACATTTTTGTGATCAAGTTTTTGCAACAACATAAACTCTCTGTAGGCTTCTCCACTTTTCATATAATAATAGCTAAGCCCTTTGATCGCAACGAATTTGTATAGTTTGTTATCGAATGCTTTCCTATAAAATGGAATTTTTCAGTAAATATACAAGGTGGCCGAAAAGTTCTGGAACAAAACCAAAAAATATGCTTCTAGTGTGTTAAGCATAACTTTTTATTTCGACATCCATTAAAGCTGATTTTGGTGTCATTTTAAAGCTGATAATTGGTCCTTTAAAATGACACCAAAATCAGTTTTGATGGATGTCGGAATAAAAAGTTATGAAGCACATTTGTTGGTTTTGTGCCAGAACTTTTTGGTCATTCTGTAAAACTTACATGGCAACACCACGCACTCCTCCACCAACTTTTTCTTTAGGGATGTAACGTCTTGGAATTTTGAACCCTTGGTCATGATCATTTAGATGCTTCTTATTTTCTTTTGACAGCACTTTTCCATTAAGATTTCGCTCCCAGTGTGTATAAGTTTCTAAATTCGAAATTGAACTTGATTGCCGCCTTTTATTTGCGTTTCCTAGTGAGCTAGAATCCATGTATTTTTGGACTATTTTGTCTCTTGGCAAATCACAATATCGTCGATAGAAAGCGGTCTTCAAAAGATCTTCATAGTTGGGTCGGTCTTCACATTGTCCGAGGCAAGAGGCTACGAAATCACGGGCGTATTCATATGAGCAATTTGTTTTACTAAAACATTTGTGTACTAATTCTGCTGTATTCAAACTCATAATATAGCACATAACCATGACACAATTGTCTAATTCGTTTCCGCTCTCATCTTCAAACGGCAATCTTCCATAAATGAGCTCGGCGAGAGTTATTCCTAAAAGAAGAACTTGTGATAGTTGTGAGGAATTAGGATTTTTGGGAATGGAGAACTTTCGAGCTATCGTGTGAACGAAATGAGTCTAATTTGGCTGATCTCAGGGCTCCCATCGGCAAACCATCGTTTTAAAGGGGGGTGTACTTTGTAGCCGCATCTCGAAAAAAAATTTATTTTTACAAAAACGACCCTATTAGGGGTAAATCATGCGAAAAATCGATTGCGCGCATCGAAAAATTCTGAAAAAATTTTTTGGGGGTCAAAAACCCCCAAAAATAATTTTGTTGGGATTAAAACTTACAACCCCTAATTTTGACGCATTTTTTTTCAATTTTTTGACCCCCAAAAAATTTTTTCAGGATTTTTCGATGCGCGCAATCGATTTTTTTTCGCATGATTTTACCCCTAATAGGGTCGTTTTTGTAAAAATAAATTTTTTTTCGAGATGCGGCTACAAAGTACACCCCCCTTTAAGCACGAAAAATTCAAAAGTATGCATTTGTAATCATTTTCAAATCCCAAAAATAAGCATTTATATCTTTTCGGCATATTTTAAGCACAAAAATAATCAAACATATTTATTAAATTATGGTTTATACCATCTTTACATACATTTTTTAGATTAAAAATTTATTGCCCAACTAGCAAAACGTGAAATTTTTGTGAGTTACAGCAACAATTGTAGTAACAACACAACACTGCAGGGCTGCATCTCTGTTTTACTCAATCTGCACTGGAACGCGCACGTGTCCCAAGATGTGAGTGCGCTTCGCGTTTTGAGCACAGGTTTTTTGACCCTGCCGAGTCACTCAAAACGGTTCTTTTCGGGACCCTTAAAGTATTTTCACCTAATTTAATAAGTATTCGTTAGAGAAATACTTGGGGCACAATCGATTAGATTTTGGTGTAAATCAGCCATATTTTGAATTTTCTACGCCACATTGAATTTGGGGGTACCTTCCCGATTTTGTACCCCTGACTTCTTGGAAATTGGACTATTTTCGCTGTGCAACTCTGTTTTTCGTTTTTTTACACTCAGAGCAAAAATAATCTGATTATAATCAGGTCAAAATGTAATTACGAAACTTAAAACTTAAGCAAAAAATGATTAAAATAAGCATAAAAAAAAGGTTAGCCTTACAGCACTTACCCAAGCTCCAAATATCCGACCTGCTATCATAAGCCCGTTTCCCCTTCATTCTTTCCGGAGGCCAATAAGCCACGGTCCCAACTATAGACGTAGCCAAATTATTCTCCAATAACCTCGCTTCTCCAAAATCACATAGCTTGATCTGCCCATTAGAATTGATCAAAATATTATTTGGCTTGATATCTCTATGAATAATCTCGACTCTGTGCAAATCTTGGAATGCGCTCACAATAGAAACACAGATCACTCCAAGGAGATCTTCGGGAAAATGGTTATACTTCTCATGTACGTTCATATAAAATTCTTTTAGCGACATATCCATGAGTTCCATACAGATTAGCGCGTCTCCTTCATAAATACAAAACCCATATAGCTTGATTATATGCTTAGAAAAGCTGAGTTGTTGATGGATCTTGATTTCTTGGATAAGTTTTTGCATTTCTTTTTCTCTCTTCTCGTCTTTATAAATGCAATGAGGGACGTGAACATATTTCACGGCTATGATTTGTTTTGAAGGTTTATGGAGATACTTTTTGACTATGCACTTTTCAGAAGAAATAATCCCATCAGGTTGTAAGTCAAAATCGAAAATATTGAAAGGATAGATTTTATGATCGGGAGTAAACCGAAGTTTGTTGACAGAATCTTCTTTTAATAGGGTTTCATAAGTAAATTTTAGAGAGCTTTCAGGTTTAATAAAGTCAGCAAGGTTTAATCGAGGCCTGTCGATGACTTCCATGAATTGAATAAAAAGAGTTTGTACTGAACAAATAGTAAAATTTTATCGATTGTAAAACAAAAACTGAGTTTTTATTGATCGAGGAAGACTGTGCATGAAATACTTGAAAGAGATTATAGAAGAAAGGTGTGGGGTAATCAAATGATAAATTTAATTTAAAAATTTAAACATAAGAATTACATTTTGAGAGTAATCTGTGATCTCTCTCAAGTTCAATCAATATCAATTTTTGTGCCATTTTGTCATGTTTCTCCTTTCCGCTTTAGCTATGTTTTCCTTTCACATGCAGGAAAGAGCTGCTTATTGGTCCGAAATCACTTCTTCTTTTCATATTGCTCAACATTTATGCATTTCAAACTTACAAGGGACGTTACGGAACTGTCATAGCTCAAAACCAAGAGCTTGTCAGGTAAAAATTCGATCACTTTTAAATGGCAAGTGGTTATGCTCTACAAAGTTAGCCGGGTTTGAAAAATTTTTGAGTATGACAGTTCCGTGACGTCCCTTGTTAGTTTTGAACGGAATGACAGTCGGCTGTATTAGAGGAAAACGGTCAACTTGAACAAAATTCATCTAGAACAGCATTCAACTAGAACAAATTTAAAATCTGTTCTAGTTGAATTTTGTTCTAGTTGACCTGCGTTCAAATGAAAAGCTTAACCCATTTTTGATCACCGCTCACAGAAGTGTAATTTAAAAAAAAATTTCAAGTCGAAATCAAGCCGTTAGTATTTAAAGGGGGTATAAATTATGGACTATTTCGCGAAAAAAATTTTTTTCTAAAATGATCATTTTTAAGGGTAATTTTATGCGGGGAAATCGATTGCGCGCACTCCCAAAATGTGAAGACGCTTCCTTGACCCTGATTCAGGGAAGAAATCGATGTATTGAAGCGAAAATCAATTTATTTACGTAAATACGTCTTCTTTCCCTGAATCAGGGTCAAGGAAACGTTTTCACATTTTGGGAGTGCGCGCAATCGATTTTTCGCATGATTTTACCCCTATACATGCTATTTTGGCAAAAATTTATATATATTTTTATAATTTCATTCAAATATCATTTTTCATGAGATAACCAATTTGGAGCTATAATACTGTTGTTGAAAGAAACCTTATGAGGGTTAATCAACAATTTGCTAATAAATATTCTTGCTTATAAAACTTTCTTATCAGTAAATAATTAAGAAATTTACAACGCTTCACTGCAGTTTAAATCAAAATGATGATAATTCTTTGTATAAAAGTTCTCGAATTTTTATAATAAGTGTTGTGGTTTTATTATGTCTAAATATAAGCTCATTTATTTCGATGTTCGTGGCTTAGGTGAACCAATTCGGCTTCTTTTAAAGCATGCTCAAGTTCCGTTTGAAGAATTTCGTTATACATCGATTGAGCAATGGTTAAAAGATAGAGAAAGTAAGAATTTTTAAGAAAAACTTCAATTCATCAATATGGAAATTAATCCATAAGTTGAGTAGGTTGACCAATTTTAGCTTAATTTTTTTAACCCTCATCCGTCGTTTGGGGTCGTTTTTAACCCTAGCAAAATTAAAGTTCGTAAATTTTTTGTTTTTAATTAACATCCAACTATGATTTTTTAGATCTAGGTAGTACTTGTCTTGTACTTTCTTATAAAATTTTGAATGGTATTTAACAACGTAAAATATTGGAAATTTTACAAGAATAATATAAACTTCGGTCCTAGTCATACATGGGCAAGCAGAGGAGGGGGGGGGGGACAGAGTCCGAAAATAAGAATTGGGTCCATGTAATTTTGGTCAAAATTTAAGAAGTGGGGCGTTTTTGGTCAAAAATTTACGAAATGGTTCCAGATATAGGCGTTTTTACTTCACAAAAATTGACTTTTTTCAAACTTTGGACAAAAACATAAGGATATTTTTTCGGATTTTGTGCAAAATAAGAAGTGGTATCACAATTTTTCGGCCAATAACTAGAAGTAAGGGGGGACAGTCCCCCCTTGCCCACGTATGGTCCTAGTTGTTTAGGGTCGTTTTCGACCCCAAGTAGCATGAAAATGAGGCTGTCCGGCGACTCATTTTTCAAGCTGGTGTCGAAAACGACCTCAAACGACTAGGAATGACAAAAAATCAAACGACAGATAAGATCTGGGGAACTATACCTCTTTGGATACGGGGTATAAATTGGATTCGGCCCTCTAGTCCCATGTCCAAAAAAACCCCGGCGTTCGAGTTGTACCCGGGTAAAACAAGGTTGTAGACGAAGGGGTAGAAAATGTCCCGCTGGAAAAAGAAGAGGAAAGGGGGAACCTATCGCATGAGGCTTAATTATAATTTATCATTATTTTAGAATACCAATTTCGTAAAGTTCCAGTTCTTGAAGTTGACGGAAAACCTTTAGGACAAAGTTTTGCCATCATTCGTTATCTTGCCAAGAAATATGGTAATTAATCATTTTTCTTTGTGAAAACCAACTTTTAGGACTTGCTGGACATGATGATTTTGAAGAAGCAAAAGTTGATGCCATTGCTGATTTTTTCAAAGACCTTCGAACAGAACAAGAACCATATGTTTTTGCACGTATGGGCTGGGCTGTTGATGGAGTTGGTGATTGGAAAGGAACAAAAGAGGACATGGTAACTCTTGTGAAAAAAATTTTTAACAAAGAAACATCAAAACTTCTTTGAGATTTATCCATTTTTAGGAAGACCTTCGAAAAAATTGCTTCCTCCAAGCTGTTGAAAAACATTTTCCAGTTTTTCTCGAAATTTTAAAAGAATCAAAATCAGGATATCTAGTCAATAGCGGGCTTACATGGGTCGATTTTTTCGTTGCAGAATATCTCTTTACAATCCAATGTCTGGAACCAGAGATAGCAAAACAGCACCCACAATTATTTGAATATATGAAAAAAGTTTATTCGTTGCCAACGATTACCGACTATGTTGCTACACGTGAACATGAAAATTGGTGATAAACTTTGAAAATTTTTATGTTAAACTAAAGTTGAATTGCAAACAAAGATTGCAAAATACAGTGCGTCTCATGTACATGCATACCCTAAACTTTTGTTCATATCTTGGACGAAGAAAAAGATTTTTCGATGGGATTTTTTTAGATGATAGCTGATAGAAAGCTGAAAAAATCCTGTAAAAAAATTTTGAAATTTGCATATTTTAACATTTTTATTTTTCACTTTGAAATTTTCAAAGTCGATTTTCTCCACCTTAACAAAATGCTAGAAATTTAATTTTTTATGAAAATATAGAGCTTTAGTCCCTATAACACATGCAAACAACTGTATAATCCACAACGATTTTCACGGGAAAATGACCGTTGTGGAAGTTCCTAGGGCCGCACCGGTTAGCTATCAAAAGGTTGATGCTAACAACGAATTCAAAGACGAAACAGCACTAAAATTCGACACTTTTCGTACAAATATTTTTCGTAAGAACTTTTCGTACGAACCTTTCGTACAGGTACTTTTCGTACGATACTTTTCATACGGTACTTTTCGTACGAACCTTTCGTACGAACCTTTCGTACGAACTTTTCGTTTCCTGGTTATCAATAAAATCCGTTTTGGTTTAATTTTTTTCGTGTCAATAAACGGATTTTATTGATAATCAGGAACGAAAAGTTCGTACGAAAAGTACCGTACGAAAAGTTTGTACGAATCACAATTGTATGAAATGTTATACTGCCGCTTTATCCACTATAAATTTTTCTATTCTTCACTGGCCGGGCCTTTCTTCCTTTTCGTCACCTTTTCTCCTTTTGCTTTCGAAAAACTTTGATAGGCTTTTTTCCCCAATTTCCACTTCTTTTGTTTCAACGTCGATGAAATTTTGTTCCATTATATAATATTAGCTAAACACCTTCGAAAAACCAAAAAAAATAAACAAAACGCAAAGATATGCACAATTTTCTATAACGAAATTTTTTTGGGATCCGAAGTAGGTTTTTATGCCATTTTGATGATCTGGCATAGGTTTTCACGCTTCGAGAATGCGCGCAATCGATTTCTCGTATAGAAACCCCCCCCCCCAGTAGGGTCATTTACGAAAAAATTTGGTTTGAAAATTTTTTTCGAGGATTCAGTCGCAATCTTCAGTCTTCCTTTAAGTCATACTTAAACTTTATAACATTAAAATGATCGAGATTCTCAAGATATTGAAAATAGACACCTGCGTTTTCTCAAGGCCGTACTTAAAAAATATGTTTAGCCATAAAGCTGAAATGTTCCAATTTAAAATTAAAATTAATTTAAAAAATAAAGTTACAAAAAGTGGGCCTCGATCAATTTCATGTATGAAATTAAATAGTCCAAAAGATAGTAAATTACGTTAAGATTAAATTTTTCTAAAAAAAACAATCAGTTAAAAAACATTTTAATGTCAGCTACCTGAAATTTTTCGGAAATCCACTTTACCTTGTATGTCTTCCAAATATGTTCTTATAGCTTGAGCGAACACATTTAAATCTTCCAAGTTAACGAAAGTTTCAGTTTTGATATTTTTAGGAGGGACCACGCACTCATGGGCTCAAAATTGAGTAGTGATCACACATAGACCCCGCCGAACATATGAGGTGGTCCATAAAAAGTGCAGAAGACTACCTCAAGCTAAAAAAAGGTCGTTTTTTATGGAAGTGGTGGGGCCCCCTCATTGGGGATCCCCTCCTCCCCCCCCCACCTTGCCGACCTATGATAGTCATGTATTATAGAAGTTTTTTATTAG
>OZJO01025037.1:0-31693 GCA_900406225.1 Acrobeloides nanus | reverse complement strand
TTTTAAATTTTCATAAAATGAACATTGTAGCAATTTTTTATAGCTAAATGAGACAAACAAAATGACATCAAAATTATTCAATTTGAACATTGTTTTGGGTTATTGAAACGAAAACATGAATCAGGGTTTTCGTTTCAATAACCTAAAACAATGTTCAAATTGGATCATTTTTGTGTCATTTTGTTCGTCTCATTTAGCTATAAAAAATTCTACAATGTTCATTTTATGAAAAGTTAAAAAGTTGATGCAAAAGTCGATTTTTCCGCAAAAAATTCAAAAAAGTTTGTGTATTACAACGAAGAGCTTGTACTCAAATTCTAAATTTCAAACGCAATTATCTCAAAAACTACAACGATTCAGAACATATCGTAAAAACAAAAAATGCTCCATTTTTCATGATCTTTCCAAATACATCATTTTTTCATATGGTTGTAAATTATTCACCATGGGATCCTATTAAAAATTTACGATTAAGAAATCGACTTCTTATGGCTAGAATATTGGTCAACTTGACAGTTCATTTTTTCACCAAAAACATTGTTTGGTTCTTTCAGAATCGTACTCTCAAAACTCATTCCGATGGAATTTGATGATTGTGACAAGGAATTGTTAGCTCAAGATATTTTCTCGCCGGTTTCGATTAATTGTTTTACCTCTTTAAAGATTCAGGGATTTTCGCTTTAATAACCAGACTACTTGAATTCACAAATGTCCAACTTTCAATTTGATTTAGAACTTCAGGAAAACATTTTTAGATATCGATTCTTTTGTAAAAAGTGCCATGGATTTTTGAAATAAAATATTTTTTACCACATATTTTTCCTGCATGGAGTGTCCCGTTGAATGGGCAAACATATGGAAAATTTAAAATCGATTTTTACAAATGACTCATCTTGAGACTTTTGCCTCTCATCCTCTAAATTTTTGACAAAAAACGAACGTTTGAGAATAAGTTTCCTATAAACACGGACATCAGTTGCACAGCATTCGAATAAATATCTTCTCCAATTTGTCCCTTTTCGCTGTTCTCTCGCATTATTACACATTATTGACAGTCGATAGAAAAGTTTTTTTGCTTTGGCTAATTTCAGCAATTCGAGAAGGGAGAAAAGTGTTGCTAGAAACTTGAAAGAGCCTAGGTTATTTTTATGTACCTAATGAGTGATTAATAAAAATATATAAGTTAGGTCTCGAGCATTTAAACTTGTGGAGGAATCGAGGTGGCATTTTCTCAAAAATCGTCATTTGGACCCTTTTTTGTTTTATCATAACTTTTCTCTACTGAAGCTTTTTCTACAATTTAAAGCACGTTTTTATTGCCATTCGTCCCCCTTCCAACGACACCTCAATCATGACCCTAGCATTTATAGTTTTCGGGAAAAGGTACTTTCTTTCTATTAATAACGCTCGTAAATATTTAAGCAAAAAGATGGTTTATGATGAAAACGACCAAAAAAGGTCGCCAAGATTTTTGTGAGGGGTAAAGGGCCAAACTTGAATCTTTTGTGAGGGAGGATTCCATTTGGCTTTTGAAAGGGGACTTGGTCATGGATATCGGCCAGGAATCCTAGTTTATGTGCGACTCGGAGTGCGCGTAGTGAGAAAATTTCGAGCTAGAGTAGGTACATAAAAATCACTAGGTACATAAAACTAACCTAGGCTTCAAGTTTCTAGCAACAATTTTTGGCGCACTCCCACCCCGTGCGTCGATTTCAGTTAAATTTTAGTTTGAAATATTTTTTGAAAATGACTAATTCGATTTTTTCTGGAATTTTGGTTTGCCTAGCGGTTATTTTTTCAAGTATTTTTTAAATTTTATGACTTTTATCCATATATCCCTATAACATTTTAGCCTCATTTTGTGAGGTCATCCTAACTGGTAAACAAGGCCCAGAAGATGTTAGTTCAAAACGATCTATGGAGACCACCATAAGCCTATATGGTGATGGTACTCTTAAGGGCACAACTACTCTTAAAGCCAGACATTTGATCTATGGTTTCAAGGGTGCGTAAAAAAGAGATTCAAATAATTTTGACTTTAAAGGGGGTACAGGATGATTCAAAAGTTCGTGGACACTTTTACAAGGGGGCAAAAGTCCTCGCATAAGGGACGGTATATCCTCGCGTAAGGGCAAAAAATCCTTGTCTAAGGGGCAAAAAGTCCTCACCAAGGGGGCAAAAGTCTTGACATTTTAAAAACGTGTTTTCTCGACAATTCTGGACGAGAAAACACCTTTTCAGCGTTTTTGACAATGTCAAGACTTTTGCCCCCTTGGTGAGGACTTTTGCCCCTTAGGCGAGGACTTTTTGCCCCTTAGGCGAGGATTTTTGCCCCCTCTCCCCTGTATATTTATAACAACCAACATAAAACAATGAAACTTATTCAAAATATCCTCTCCCTAAGCTTCACTGCACGCGCTTAGTCGCTTCGGGAAATCATCAATGACTTTTCTCAGCGTTTCCAATGGGATCGACTTGGGCAATTCCAGAAGCTCGGCAATTTCTCGAACCAACTTTCCTTTCTCATACAATCGGGCAATAGCTGGACGAAATTCAGTCATTTTGGCTGCAAAAAAAGAAAAATTTTAAACGTTTAATGTCAAAAAAAGCTTTAAAAAATATTTTCAATACGCTTTATGGTGTAGATCTCCGAAAAATTTTTTTCCGCAAATGTTTGTAGAAAAGACTCTTTTAGGGTACTTTTGATGCGAAAAATCGATTGCGCACACTTCCGAAGCTCGCAAATGCATATTTGACCTTCATTCGTGAAAAATTTTGTTTTTAGCACAGTCAAATCTATGTAATTATGGGTGAGAGACTTTTGCGCACTGACATTTGCGCACCAGACATTTGCGCACCGGACTTTTGCGCACCGGACATTTGCGCACCGACATTTGTGCATTTGCACAATAAAGCACGAGCTAACTTTTACACCGGTTTTTTTACAACAGTGTGAACTTGTTTGTAGGCAGAAATTTTATAAAGTTCGAGGCGCAAATGCCCGGTGCGCAAATGCCCGGTGCGCAAATGCCCGGTGCGCAAATGCCCGGTGCGCAAATGCCCGGTGCTCAAATGTCGGTACGCAAATGCCCGGTGCGCAAATATCGGTGCGCAAAAGTCTGGTGCGCAAATATCCGGTGCGCAAAAGTCTCTCACCCGTAATTATATACATTTATTTATAAATTATTATATGAAGGTCAGGGAAGCATTTTCAAGCTTTGGGAGTGCGCACAATCGATTTTTCGCATTAAAATTACCCTAAAAGAGTCATTTCTACAAAAATTTGCGAAAAAAGAATACTCCCTTTAATTTGTAGGCGGTGTTGCCGTTGTCCTCTTTGACGAAAACAAACAAGAATTGTGGCATAGTGAATGGCATAAATACGGTGTAAATATGCATTCAAGCCGTACTGCAGATTGGACGGATCAAGTTGGATTTTTCAAAAAATGTAAATTTCAAAAAATTTTAGGTGCCGGTTGAAATTTTGCCTAAAGTGAAAAATTTCTCGATCGTTCAAAAACCTACGCCACAAGATACTATTGAACCTTGGCTCAGGGAAAATTGGCCAACAGTTATCAGTCTTATTCAATCAGCTGTTGGAGGTGAAAAATAATTTTTTCCGATTTTTTTTACATATTTGTGTAAAACAATAAATTTTTCGGCAATGGTACGTTTCCCAAGTGAAGTGCACATTTCACAAGAGACATTTCCCAAGTAAATTTTTCTCAAATAAAAGTGAAGCGGATATTTCCCTAGTAAAAACTTGGAAATGTTACTTGTGATTTTTCATTTTTACTTGGGAAATGCCCTCCTTTCATTTTTTTACTTGGGAAATGTACCATTGCCAATTTTTCTTCATTGATTGTTGTAATTTAATATAAAAACATTTATTATTCTTGATTAGTTATTCTATTTATATTAGAAGTAGCAGTTACAGTATAGTTCTCACCAAAATAACTGAATTTGTTGGATGTATTGTATTGTTGGACGAAGATCTAGTCAAAATACCGTATTATCTCTAATAGCCTCCTTAGGCCTCATATGACGCCTCTTCAAGTCTCACCCAAATAGTATATAAAGGAAAATAATCTAAGGCCATCATTCATTCATTTTATACACTTTTTAATACTACAGGGTGTTTCACAAAAAACCGGACACTTTTTTATTTCACGTTTTCTCGGGTTCCCGAAAAGATTTTTCGATGATCTTTTTTTCTGCATATAGCTCGCCTCCTCTAGTTTCTTTTTCGGATATTTTCAGCAAAAAATTTCTAATTTTACATACTTGAAATTTGCGATTTTTTATCGAAAATCTTTCATGTTGCCTTAAAAACGTAGCTTTTTAAGAAATTTATCGGTAACCTTGGTCAAAAAATCGCAAATTTCAAGTATGTAAAATTCGACATTTTTTGCTAAAAATATCCGGAAACGAAACTAGAGAAGGCGAGCTATATGCAGAAAAAAAGATCATCGAAAAATCTTTTCGGGAAACCAAGAAAACGCAAAATAAAAAGTGTCCGGTTTTTGTGAAACACCCTGTAAATAAATCTCTTCCAAAATCTAAGTCGTAACGGGATTGGACTTAAGGTTACAAAATTCGGTGACACAAACAGACAGACAGACATTTCTCGTTTAATATTAAAAGATTTAGGGTGATTCTGGTAATCCTCTTTAACAACAAAACAAAAATGGATATTGATTCCAATATGGTATCACTTCTTTTGGGTATTGATGTGCTGAAAAAAAGTTTATTCCCGAGTTTCGGTATATTGCCACTTCACTAAAGGAGCGGTGGAATGTCAAGACCCGAACACCTACTGATTTCTTGTTAAAATCTTTTTTTCATATTTTACTTTATTTTTTCGTTTCTAAGCCTTTCATTGTATATTTTTATAATAAAAGTGATTTCATTATGGGCTTATTTTCTTATTATCTAGAAAGAGATGAACAAAGGGTGAGGCTATGAAAATCACGAGAACAGTATTAATCGGTCCTTATCAGTGAAACTCCCGGACTCTATGGTTAAAACAAATCACATTCAATCGCCAGTTTTATGGCGTGGATAGTTGAGGACGGGCATTTAAGGATGAGACATTTGAGGATGGCTATGTTAGGACTTGACACTTGAAGACGGGCACTTGAGGACGGACATATGAGGACGGTCCTTTGAGGACGGACATATGAGGACGGGATATTTGAGGACGGAACGAAAAAAATTGATGTACGACCACGCAGGGATCGTGATCCCTGCGTGGTCGTACATTAATTTTTTTCTTCCCGTTCTCCAATGACGATCCTCAAATGTCCCGTCCTCATGTGCCCTTCCTCAAGTGTCAAGTCCTCAAATAGCTATCCTCAGATGTCTCATCCTCAAGTGCCCGTCCTCAGCTGTCGCCACGCCAAAATCCCACCCTCTCCAACCAGCCACCTAGATTTGGGGGGATACCTATTATTTTTGAGAGGCTGTGTGAATCTTAAAAATAGCCGACAAATCCTCAGCACCAACATCATAAATAAATGACTTAACCATCCCATTCTCCTTAGCCTTCTATATAGGGGATTTTAGACAGCCAAATGTGGTCCAAACTTTTGATCTTGGCTGCGGTCGTACTAGGGTTGGCTCTAGCTCAAAATGGTGGCAAATGTGGTAATCCTATAATCAAACCAGACCTTAGTAACTCAACTAATGCTACCTACTCAGATAAAATTGTTGGCGGAAAATTAGCCTTACCTTATTCATGGCCCTGGCAAGTTGTCTGGTGTACAGGTACAAACCATTTTTAAGCGATTTTTCTTTAAAACTCAGTTATTCAGATGCTAAATCTTTGTTTTTTAGAAGAAGGTGGTAAATGTAGTCTCGAATGTGGAGGCACTGTTATTGGAGCTTATTGGGTTATGACAGCGGGGCATTGTGTTTACGGAAGCACAGATCAGCCCGGAAGTTTCCGAGTTAAAACCGGAGTCTATAACGAGGCTAAAAAGTAACGACAATCTAATTCCTCGTAAACATTTATTTTTTAGTAATGAACCGGGTGAAGTTATCCATCAAGTAAAATCTATTCATCTTCATCCTAAGTACAATCCAGATCCAGATCCACAATGGGACATCTCTTTGATCGAGGTAAGAACTTGGGGACCAAGGACCTTCGGTGCTCTGGGAATGCCGTATTACAGTGAAATCTGGAGACCGAGCGACCTGGCACTCAAGGGCTCAGCCTTTAGCCTTGTTTTGAAGCTTACAAAACTCGGTGATACAAACAATCAAACAGACATTTCTTGTTTAATATTAAACGATTTTTTCGATTTTCTTCGAATTTTTACAATTTTTTCGAATATTTTTCAATTTTTTCGATTTTTTTCAATTTCTATCAATTTTTCGTTTTTTCAAATAAATCGATTTTTTTCAAAAAAAGAACATTTATTGAAAAAGCAAAAATATTTTAGCGGGACGGGAATCGAACCTGCGCCTTTTCGACTGCAAAACTAACGCTTTACCAACTGCGCCATAAAGGCAACGCGTTTTCATTTTTGACAAAATACCTAATCTGAGAAGGCAAAAATGAAAAATTGAATTTTTAATTTTTTCCAGAGGGGATTTCCCTTGATTTTGGTGTCGTTTTTCTTCTCTCACCAAACTCTTTCCAAAAATCTAAGTTGTAACGGGATTGGACTTAAGGTTACAAAATTCGATGACACAGACAAACAGACGGGCAGACAGACGGACATTTCTCGTTTGATATTAAAAGATCTTAGATAACATTTTTCTTTTAATTGTTTAGCTGGTCCAAGATATAACTTTCGGCTTACATGTCCAACCAATTTGTTTACCACAGACCGGAACTGATACAACATTTATCACGCAACCAAATACAGCCTGGGGAACAGGATGGGGTACTACTGCAGGTGCGTTTTTTGTCATTTTTTGAAAAAGTGATCATTTTTAGAGGATGGAAATATCAGCAGAAAACTCCGACAAGTAAACGTTCCATTTGTAAACTATACCAAATGTAAACAAGAATATGGAAAAGAAATCAACCAACAAGTCATGGTTTGTGCCGGAGTTCAAGGAAAAGATACTTGCCAAGTAATTAGATACTAGCGACTTTCTATATAAAATGTAGGGTGATTCTGGCGGTCCACTTCAACAACAAAATAAGAATGGCTTCTGGTTCCAATATGGGATCACCTCATGGGGTGAGGGATGTGCTGAAGCTGGATATCCTGGAGTCTATTCACGAACTGCGACGTATTGTGATTTTATCGCTAATGTTACTGCAGGAGCAGTTCAATGCCAAGATCCAAGAACTTACAGTTAATTATTTGTGGTATTGTAAATGTTTAAAATAAAGCAAGATTTTATTTTTTTTAATTCTGAGTCAGAACACTCACAATTGAATTTGGTATTTTTTAAGTCCCCGTAGAATATTAAAAATTAAATATTAACAATCATGTGTGATTTTCTCGAATCTTTTCTAAACTTTCTCCTATTCGAACTTGGCGTCATTTTACATAAAAAGTCAGTAGGCTGCTATTTACATGATGCAGTCCGCCATTGATTGTAGTCCAATGCCTCAAATTTGGGGTCACTCAATAAAAATATGCAAGTATTCGAGGGGCACCAGTAACACCATAGTCGAATTTAAGATGCTTCACCTCATTGGGGGTGAAGCTATCCTAAACCGGAGAGGGTAGACCAGGTGGGGAACTTAACCTAAGGGACAAACAACCCAAATAATATGCGCAAATGGAAGCGGCTTCATTGAATTTATCGCAGAGACCTCATGGGATCTATAAGGTAGGGCGGAGCGTTTGCGGAGTTTTTGAAAGCCCACAGCTGAGATCCCGTTACCTCGCAATAAAAAGTTGCGGGGTTTCATCAAACCCCGCTGGTTTTGATAATAAAAACCTGTGGGTTTGATGAAACCCCGCAACTTTTTATTGCGAGGTAACGAGATCTCAGCTGCGGGCTTACAAAAACCCCGCAAAACGCTCAGCCCTGCTATAAAGTGGGTAGACAGTATCATTAAACTTTTATCATTGATTTAATTCAAGAACATAAAAACATTTGAAAATAAGAACATTCGACAACCTCAGAAATAAGAACATAACAGCAACCTGCGAAGTTTTGACAACTTCAGAAATTATAAAAATCTAAGATCAAAAACACATCAGAGCCGACACCGACTCAACAACCAAGGTGAGGCTGCAGGCTGCTACATCGGGCTACTAGATACTTCGGTGGCGAACTACCTCTTAACTCCTGGAAACTGAGCTATCCCAAACCTTTATAGCAACCGTATCGCAACCTCAACGCAGGTTGCGATACGCTTGTCTCGAACTTCTTTTTAGCTATCTCAACCTGCGGGATCTTTTCCCTACTTGAGGTGTTGCAGCATACGGTCCCTTTTGACTATTTTCGTGTTTGTTTCCTGTTTGCGTAAACTTCCAAACTTTTGCCTATTCTTGGTGGAGCTGTTTATCATTTTCGAGGACGGATTTTGCTCGTCCTACGTCATTGGATCAAAAAATGGAACAAGATGTGTTTGATTTGAGGCAAGGAAAACGAGCAAACTACCTAGTAAAATTTTCTGCTTGAGTCGAGGATAGGAAGAAATCGATTCGCTCAAGGAAGAAATCGACTTTTAAGACGGAATCGAACGTGCGACCTTTTGCGTACAAGATAGCTGACTACAACGGAACACGTGATCGAAATTTTTTTGTACACTTCTGTGAAAAACGTTATAAGACCTACGACATGCATATAACATTTATTTAAAGACGGGTTAAAGTCCATCTATAGTACAAGAGGGGTTAAAAGTCCATCCATTAGTACACAGAGAAACTTGGCTAGTGGTGTTAATCTCACAAAAATATGGTTTCATTAAACTCGAACAATTTCCAGTAAACCATTTACCAGTGTTTATATCTGTTCCTAGAAAATATGAGACATTGTTTGGATTCATATTTGGTTGACCTAAAAGTGCTTTAGTTTTATTCTTTCCAATTCCAGAGTCCTATTTTACCAGATTGTCAATTTATATCAGAAAAGTTGTTAAAATCTGACCAGCCCCATTTAGAGTTATGCCAATCCGATATACCACCCAAACAAACATCTGACGATCCAGAAAATTGCGCTTGTGCTAGTTGAATCAATTTGAAGTTGACGAAAGCATCGTTCGCTGACGACAAATGTCCATTGGCTTTAAAACATTTTAATTCTGCTTCGTACCAAGTAGTCGGGACCAAATATGGTTTATAGCAAGTATTGCTATCGATTCCTGGTAGATATTCATATGGATATGCCCCGAACACCGATCAAATCGTAACAGAAAGCAATAAGGCCAATAAGAATGTCATATTTTTATGATAAATTGACCTCAATGCTAGATATGTGTAGGCTAATATATGGGTTCAGACTATAGGTATAAGTCTAGGCTATAGGTCTAGACTATAGGTATAGGTCTAGACTATAGATCTAAGTCTAAGATATAGGTTTAGGTTATAGGTTTAGGCTATAAGTATACGCTATAGCCTATAGGTCTAGGCTATATGTTTAATTCTAGGCTATAGGTCTATGTTATAGGTCGACGTCTAGACTATAGCTATAGGTCTAGGCTATAGGCCTAAATCTAGGCTATAGGTATGGGTCCAGGCTAAGGCTTAGGCCCAGACTATAGATATAAGTCTAGGTAATAGGTATATTCATCCAAATTCTTCATAAACCTAAAAACAACAATAATCGCTTGATCCGTGTATGACACGGCCGTAAATCCAGAGCAAGTATCTTCTTTTAATGGATCACAACTCACAGTTATATGTCGTATAAACTAAAAATCGATTTTTCCTACTTGAACCCCTAAAATCCTCATTACCAAACTATTCTTAAATTATCTTTAACACACAACTCTGGATGATCCAAATAAGCTGCGGATGCCAAAGGCCATGTTTTATACCTAGCTAGATCTTCGTCATAAAAAATAGGGGAACTTAACACGAAAAGCACAGTTATTACCGAAATGAAGCTCTTCATGGTGACTATAATAAAAAAGGGATATAAACTCGTTTTTATACAGAAAAATTGTGTTTATTAAGTATTGGTGGACTGGATGATAACATCCAGTCATCCATTCATCCAGTCACTGATGAACAGCCCTAATGTATCAATGAAAAAGTCCTGTTGGAACATTATTATGAGTTGTATAAAGATGTTAAAAAAAGAAAGAGCACATGCTGCGTGTTAACCCGATGCAAGTAAACAACGACCGCAAATTTATACTCGGGAGAAAAAGAAGCATTTATTGATTGTCTATTTTTACCGTGGCGATTTTTGAATAGGGTATAAATTTTTATTTTAATCGAAATACATAAAAGTTTAAACAAAAAAGAGAGAGCATTTTTAATTAAATTCATCTCTATTAGTAGTGGTGACAAGGTAGTTTTAACCAAAATTAATGGACTGTGGATTGATTCTAGATGTATGTGGTCGATGTGAAAGTCCTATCAGAACATTATTATGAGTTGTTGTCGCGAATAAAGGTGTTGCCACGATTGTTAAATTCGTTGGATTTTGAACATTGCTAGAAATTCGTCGGATAAAAAATTGTTTCATCTTCTCAAAATCTTTTCTAATAGCCTTCCAATATACTGGAGTTAAAAATATAGATGTTGCTGGGCATAATACCGTAAATATTTCAAGAAACATGAATATAATTGTTGATGCGACTAATAGATAAGTCTTTAAAAAATAAATAATTATAGCTAGTGACAAAAGGGGTAATGCAACTAAGAATAATGCTAATAATAGACCAATCGTGTAGACTTTAAAAACGCGTCGTAGTAAAATTTGAGTTTTCTGCGTCTTGTTTGATCGTAGCCTTATAAACGTAGCTATTGCCGAGAAGATGATAAAAATGCCACAAAAAAGCGTCAAAGATCCGATTAGAATAACAGTTGTTATAGGGAAATCTTGACTTATCATAAAAATTTCTTTCCCTGCTAATATATTTGACAAATTATCTAAAAATATTATTTTTGTTCTTTTTTTAGAGTTGGCTTTTTAATACTATATTACGCGTGTACAGAGCATTCATTTTGGTATGCAACATCAATGTTTTTAGTCGTTCTCGCACTCCCTCTAACGAATTTCTATGCGGTCTTTTCTACATTGTAGCTGAACAATGGCCGAATAAGTGTTGATAAAAATTTTCGCAATCCGTTGATCCTTACATTGTCAAAAATTACTTTGAAGTTGTCAAAGTCGATTTTCTTCACCTTAACAAAATGTTAGAAATTTAATTTTTGTATGAAAATACAGAGCTTTAGTTCCTCTAACACATACAAAAAACCATATATAAAAGTTATTTAACAGTGGCGAGATATTTGACTTTGAAGTTGATAGTCAAAAAATGAGGCAAAAACAAAATAACGCACCCGGGAATCGAACCCTCGACCTTCTGGTTGCTAGTCTAACGCGCTAACCATTACACCTTGTGGTCGATTCCCTTCACCTTACCACTACACCATGTGGTGATGGTATAGTGGTTAGTGCGTTAGACTAGCAGCCAGAAGGTCGAGGGTTCGATTCCCGGGTGCGTCATTTTGTTTTTGCTTCATTTTTTGACTATCAACTTCAGACTTTGAAAACTTCAAAGTAACTTTTGACAATGTTGGGATCAACGGATTTCGAAAATTTTTATCAATACAATTTTTATCAATACATTCGGCTATTGTTCAGCTACAATTTAAAAAAGACCGCATAGAAATTCGTTAGAGGGGGTGCGAGAAGAAACTTTGAAGAAACATGTTACTAGTGCTTTTTTAAAATTAATTCGAATTCTGAATCCGAATTCAAAATCCGGATAGAAACAATCATATGAATGCATAATTTTTAAAAAGCACTAGTACTTGGTTTGAAAAAAGGACCTTCTCAAACTTGCTCGTTGGTGCATTGACAAAGCATCGACTTCTTGCACAAAATAAAAATCGAAAAATTTTGCAACTTTATGACCCCATAGCTCAAAAAATTTATACCCAATCAATCAAGTGACTATTATATTCGTTTTTTTCACATTTTTTCCTAACTTTTGAGCTAGGTCTAGAAAAAATCTGAGGTTGTCAGACCTTGAAGGTCCCTTGTCAGCCTTTTTCTTCAAAAGGCAATCTCATTATTTCGATCATTACTTTTTATAGTTTAATCTATATAAACTGGTTTTGGTTTCTTTGGAAAGGTATGAACTGTAGCTTTCTAGATGACACCAAAACCATCTTATAAGGATTAGTCTATAAAAAGTTATGATCGGAATAGTGAGATGGTCATTGGAAGAAACATATTATAGTAATTTTGCGACACCCTTTATGGTATCTGACTTATTATAATAAGAGTTCTTATTATTACATATTTTTTAAAATCTTTTTTAGGAATGGCTGGGACTCTTAATTCCGGCTAAAGTTAAGTTTTTGTAACCCCCAAGGTTTCGATAAAATTCATAAGCCGAAATGTTCCTCTCGATATTTTAGGCTATGCGTATTTTTCAAAACTTTTGGGAACTCTTCCTATGAAGAGTTAGACCCAGTATCACTTTTATAGGATATAGGCCTATTTTCAAAAATTTTTTAAAATTTTTCTAAAAACCGTTGGAAGTTGTTGGGCATGCATAATTTACCGTTTTCCACCATGCCCGACAACTTCCAACGGTTTTTAGAAAAATTTAAAAATTTTTTTGAAAATAGGCCTATACCCTATCACTTTTATACTGGGTCTAACTCTTCATAGGAAGAGTTCCCAAAAGTTTTGAAAAATACGCATAGTCTAAAATATCGAGAGGAACATTTCGGAATATGAATTTTATCGAAACTTTGGGGGTTACAAATACTTAACTTTATCCCGACATTTCTGAGCACGCTCTAATGATGCTCGTCAGGTGTTACAACAGGCTTCGGTTGTTACTCGCAAAAACACAAGGCGTGCGAATTGCGCCGTTCGTGGAGCGCCAATGGCACTCGGTCTAGATATGGCGACATCAGTAGACGGTTTTTACGACTAGATGCTGCCAGGGGCCGAGTGTTATGAATTTGAGTCGTCAGGCACTGCGTTTTACAACTCAATGCAGGCGCCGGGTTTTACCACTCGGCGTCATCAGACGATGAATTTTCCGACTCGATGCCGTCAGGCACCCGGTTTTACGACTGTGCGTCGTCAGGCGCCAGATTTTTTTTATTTCTTGGCGTAGGGTTTTACAACTCAACACCGTTAGGCGCCGGCTGTTGCTCGCAAAAACGCATGGAGTATGAAGCGCGTTGTTCATCGAGCGCCATCGGACTCGGTCTATATATTTGTTTTAAATTTACCCTTTGAATCCTTCAAAATTTCATTAACTGCTTCTAGTGGCAATATTTGAAAATAAAGAGGTAAAAAAGTAGCTAGAGTGACGAATAAAACGAGTAAAATAAAAAAGAAACTATAATAACGTTCCTTAAAATTTTTCAAAAACTGAAGGTGGAAAGAAGATTGGGTATAGAGGAATATACTAAAAAATAATGCATTGCTGATAAATATTATACTTGACAAGAATACTATAAATATAGAAAAAATTACAACTCCTCTATAGGTATTTTCACTAGATAGCATCAAATTTCTGGAAATTAAAACTGTAAAGTTAGGAGTATTTACGAAAGTTGGTCGAAGTAGTCCAACTATAGCACTAAGAACATAGATAGATAGAATACCGTTTAGCAAAAATATTTTATAGTGTTTCATTTCCACTTTGGATTTATGGTGAAGAATGTGCAAATAAAATGGGAATAATAAAGAATTAATAAAGAACTGGGCTAATGAAACGATGATATAGATTGTTTCTAAATAATCTATGAAAAATATCATGTTTTCTTGTTAAGAAAATTGGATTTTTATCGATTTAGAACGAGAAATTGTTTATGGACAAATTTGTTTCACCTAATAAAGTACATTATTCATCTGTTTATAATTATTCCGCGTATAGCCAAGATTTTTTGGCTATTACGATAGTGTCACGCTTTGACAGCAGTTGCGATTTTGATAACTTTTCTACTAATTATTTTTATGCGCGATTTGTATTTGTTGATCGATCATAGGTGAAAGATTGGTATTTTTTGCGCAAATATTTTTTTGTGCAAAAAATTTTTTTGAGCACAAGGCCTAGGCTTAGGGCTTCCACTAATTCGTCTCGACATCGAGATGCGGCGAGACGCGTCGAGACGGAATATCTTTTTATGGCTGAGGAATTTTGACATGGTGTCGTTTGCAAAAATGTCGAGCTAGATGAGAGAAACGGTTACAGAAGTGCTTCTGAACATACATATGCAGTACCCAGGTGGAATTTTCAAAAAAACCTACAACCCTCATTTAGTTCCCCTCCCGATGGGCTCGAAAAGTTGGCAACCAAAAAAAGATTGACAAATTTTAAAAATTCTTTTTTTTCCAACAATAAATAAATATGCTGCTTCAAACAACCTACTTTTCGACTATTAATCCTCAATTTGTCGAACTTTCGATCCACATTCTACGTCCCTCAACCCCGACCCACAACCCCCAGGTGAAAACCTAAGGTCTACCCATGTATACTTTTGAGCCCATCTTTCAAGGACTTCATCTCGATAGTATTAGAACAAAAAAGTATGATTTAGCACTAGCAATGTTAAAAAGACAATCAAAAGTTAATGAGGTCCGCACTTTTGGCGCACCCTGTATTGAGACGTATTGGGTTGTTCCAAAAGTTTTTACACTTCACTTTTTTCAATTGAAAAAAGTGTAAAGTGAAAAGTGTCGAGTGAAAAGTGTAAAGTGTAAAGTGTAAAGTGTAAAGTGAAAAGTGAAGTGTAAAAACTTTTGGAACAACCCAATAGAACCTCGTTGTTATAGACAAAAAATTTATATAGGCATTTTCTCACGACACATCATGTACTCATTCGTTTTTCCTGTAGGTTGCCAATATGGCTTGTCTCAAAAAAGGACTTTATACAATTTTGTTAACTATAGCCATTTTCTCATAACCATTTCATTTTCATATAAATAACATGTTTTCATTTATTTTTAATAGGTTTTCGATATACGTCGTATCAAAAAAAGTTTTTTTGTTTAAAAATCCTACGTCTTGTGCTTCTGGACTTAAATTTTCTCATGACACATCATGTCCTCATTCGTTTGTCTGTAGGTTGCCTTGTCTCAAAAAAGTCTTTATACAATTGTATAAACTATATCCATTTTCTCATAGCCATTTCATTTTCTATATAAATAATATGTTTTCATTTATTTTTCCATAGGTTTTCGATATAAGTTGTATCAAAAAAGTTTTTTGTCTAAAAATCCCATGCCTTGTGTATCCGGAAATGAAACTTATTATGATTTTTGTGATTTTCTACATACTATCAATACTACTCATATGTTCGGCGGGGTCCATGAGGTGTTTCCCCTCAATGTTAGGTCCATGAGTAAGTGGGTCAGGGAGAGGCTCCCTCCCTTGCCGACCTATGATGTAAAATCTCGTTGTTATAGAAAAAAATTTATATTATCAATAGAAATTTTCTCAAGACACATCACGTCCTCATTCGTTTTCCTGTAGGTTGCCAATATGGGTTTTCTCAAAAAAGGACTTTATACAATTGTATAAACTATATCCATTTTCTCATAGCCATTTCATTTTCTATATAAATAATATGTTTCCATTTATTTTTCTATAGAGTTTCGATACAAGTCGTGTCAAAAAAGTTTTATTTAAAAATCCTATGCCTTGTGTACCCGGAAATGAAACTTATTATGATTTTTGTGATTTTTTACAAACTATCAATACTAAATCAACACCCTACTTAATCCATATATCATTTGCTCCTTCCCTAATAATTATAATTCTCACACTAATTGATAGATACCAGGAAGACGCCAAATGGTTCATGTTTAACACCTCTATAATCAATATAATTATGAGTATAGCATGGGAGCTGAAGAGAAACCCTCGAATGTTGGGTAGTTTTGTTTCTAAAAATAATTTAATATGGAGTATTGGCAAAGACCTATCACAATATTCGATATTCCCGTTAGCTTTTACTCGAGTTTTGGTTCTTTATTATCCAGATTTTTATCTGAAGATTTTTAACAAGAAAACTTTATTCGTTTTTATTATCGCCTGTGATGCTATATTGGGTTATTTGAGTTATTTGTGTAATGGCGGAGATATCTCTTGGAATTTCATTCTTTATACTGTTTTAGAAGTTTTTATGTTAATTGCAACTTTTGGGTGTTCCACTCTAGTTTTACTAAAAATTCGAAAAATGATCAAACTTGTCGGTCACAACCCAAATTTAACTACATTCGATGATTTGCGTCGAGCTGCTTTTGTTTGCATATTCCAAGCTTTTTTCTATGCTATTTATACACTACTACTTTGTTATGTGCGTTTATACAGTCTTGGAATTATCGTACAATCTAAATCGGATTTTCTAATTGCGATATTATCAATTCTAACGGAGCTGCAAAATCTTTTATTTTTACTTTTTGTTATTCTCGATGCGCTTATACCGATGGTTCTATTGAGATCTTATAGAAAGACTATACGAAAAGTTTGTTTAGTATGTTATCACATTGTTAGATACACGGGAAGAAAGCCAATGTCGATTATGAAGGTTACCTTGCAACCCTCCAAACCTCACAACACTATAACGCCGAGAATAAATAATCTTATGTCAACTTCGAAATAACATTGTTATCTGTTAATTAGTTTCATAAATAATTAACTATGTAATTTTATGTTAGGAACACAACAGATGACCAAGGAACAAGAATTTTAGTAAAATAAAAAGTATAGAAAAAGCTCATCATATAGCAAACCTTTTGTTAAGAGTTTTCAAAACTAATAACTCTTCCGTTCTTATGAGCGCCTTTAACACCTATGTTCGTCTTATTGTGAAGTACAACTCCTATATATTTAGTCCGTTAGGTGTACAAGATGTTAATACCCTCGAGTCAGTCCAGCGAAAATTCACAAAACGTCTCTTCCTTAGATGCCATTTACCTCGTGACGCAAATTATTTAGATCGTTGTAAATATCTCAAAATCTTTACACTTGAATACAGTAGATTGTTACTAGACTTGTGTCTTCTATACAAAATTGTACATAATCTAACTATCCTGGATTCGAACAAATTTATCCACTATATGGTAGGCGAAAATCGAAATTTTTTTTAAATCTCTAGATTTCTTCGGTTTTATAGCTTTTCATGATTTTCTAGGTTTTCTAGATTCTCTAGATTTTTTAGATTTTGCCTAGATTTTCTGATTTCGTCGATTTTCTTTTATTTTTAAGATTTTCATTTTTAGGATTTTCATATCTACTTTCTGGCTATGGAATTATTCCACGTTTAATGAACACGTTGAAAACAAAAACCGCATTTTATACTTTTGAGAATTTTCGTCGCCTTTGAGAAGACATCCTCTTTACTGGAATTGATCTAGCCGGTATCTCTCTTATCCATAATACGGGATTTCATTGGGGGTAATGTAAGGTTTAAAAAGCGAAACTTTTCTATAGAAACAATGTTATAGATACCTGGTTATTGGTGGCATGAAGGGAAAAGAATCATTTTGTCGTTGGAAACGCGTACCCCATGTACGGAAAATTGTACGACCGAATATGCATAGAACCTAATTCAATCTAATAAACGAGAAAATAATTTCCCTATTCGAGTAGTGAATGTTGTTTGAGAAGTTTGTGATAGAAATTATTTTTTTAAGCGAAATTTTAATTTTTTAAGGTACCCCTACAGAAGGAGGAGGGGGTAAAAAAATCTAGGGGCCAAAAAATCGAATTTTCAGAAATGGTTCCAAATCGACTGGCTTTTTGTACTCAGGGTTTTTGGGTATGGGGAACATGAATTCGAAGGAATTTGTGAATTTCATCCTCACGGGGTACCTCTACTGGAGGGAGGGGGCGGCAAAAAATCTAAGGGTCAAATAATTGAGTTTTCAAAAATGGCTCCAAATCGGTTGGCTTTTTGAACTCGGGGATCTTCGAGTATGGGGAACACGAATCCGAAAGAATTTATCAGTTTTAGTCTAACCGGATACCCCTACTACCGAAGGGAGTGGGATAAAAAACCTAGGATCAAAAAATTTTCCGAGAGGCTACCCTTTCATGAGGCTGAAGGTCGAGCGCCGCAGGCAATCGCTCGGAATGCGAGAACGAGCGCCGCAGGCAATCGCTCGGAACGCAAGACCGAAGACCAAGCGTCTTAGGTAATCGCTCGGAAATTGAAAGGAAAGGAGAAGAGATAAATGAAAAAAGAGAAAGGAAAAAAGAGATGGGGAGAAGAGGGGAAGGAGAAAGGGAGAAATGTAGAAGGGGAAAGAAAAAGGAAAAGGGGGAAATGAGAAGGAAAAAGGTATAAGGATAAAGGAAGAAGGAAAATCGCATAATTGCCCTTTTTGGGATACCCTGTAAAATGCTCAGTGGATAAAGAAGGTATATGTCCGATCTGGTATGTTAAGAAACGCTGAGATAGTAAACAGGTTCTATCCCGTTAGGGTCAAACTTTTGATCTTCAAAAAAATTTTATCATATCCCATTGCTTTCATTTGATTTTTTAAAGAAACATTTAACTTGCACATTTTTTGATTTTTGATTTCGTGGCTTTTTTTATTCAGCCTTTTGATGCAAAAAATAATTACTCTAAAATGACCTAAGTGTAAACTGCTTCTTCCAACAAAAAAACTTTTGGTTTTAATTTCATCCAGAGACAATAGGAAAGCGATTCATGTCAAAAAAACGAAAAAAAATTTTATGCATAAATTTTTACTTTGCAAAAATTTTTGGCTCCAAGTGGGATTCGAACCCGCGAACTGTGTGATCGTGACGGTTTACCATAAACAAGCCTCGGTGGTGCAGCGATAAAGCATCGGCTTATTGGTCACAATGTTTGCGGGTTCGAATCCCACTTTTGCACAAAGTAAAATTTATGCATAAATTTTTTTTGTTTTTTTGGCATGAATCGCTTTCCTATTGTCTCTGGATGAAATTAAAACCAAAATGATAAAAAACGGATTTATTTAAAAAAAGTTATAAGCAAATTTTAGCGTAAAAAAATTTTGGGACACCCTGTATATCCATTTTCTTATAGCCATTTCATTTTCTATATAAATAACATGTTTTCATTTATTTTTCTATAGATTGTCGATACAAGTCGTGTCAAAAAAGTGTTTGTCTAAAAATCCTATGCCTTGTGTACCCGGAAATGAAACTTATTATGATTTTTGTGATTTTCTACATACTATCAATACTATATCAACACCCTACTTAATCCATATATCATTTGCTCCTTCTCTAATCATCATTATTCTCACTCTCATTGATAGATACCAGGAAGACGCCAAATGGTTCATGTTTAACACCTCTATAATCAATATAATTATGAGTATAGCATGGGAGCTGAAGAGAAACCCTCGAATGTTGGGTAGTTTTGTTTCTAAAAATAATTTAATATGGAGTATTGGCAAAGACCTATCACAATATTCGATACTCCCATTAGCTTTTACTCGAGTTTTGGTTCTTTATTATCCGAATTTTTATAAGATTTTTAACAAGAAAACTTTATTCGTTTTTATTATCGCCTATGATGCTATATTGGGTTATTTGAGTTATTTATGTAATGGCGGAGATATCTCTTGGAATTTCATTCTTTATACTGTTTTAGAAGTTTTTATGTTAATTGCAACTTTTGGGTGTTCCACTTTAGTTTTACTAAAAATTCGAAACATGATCAAACTTGTCGATCACAACTCAAAATTAACTACATTCGATGATTTGCGTCGAGCTGCTTTTGTTTGCATATTCCAAGCTTCTTTTTATGCTATTTATACACTACTACTTTGTTATGTGCGTTTATACACTCTTGGAATTATCGTACAATCTAAATCGAATTTTCTAATCGCGATATTATCAATGCTAACGGAGCTGCAAAATCCTTTATTTTTACTTTTTGTTATTCTCGATGCGCTTATACCGATGGTTCTATTGAGATCTTATAGAAAGACTATACGAAAAGTTTGTTTAGTATGTTATCACATTGTTAGATACACGGGAAGAAAGCCAATGTCGATTATGAAGGTTACCTTGCAACCCACCAAACCTCTCAACACTATAACGCCGAAAATAAATAATCTTATGTCAAATTTGAAATAACATTGTTATCTGTTAATTAGTTTCATAAATAATTAACTATGTAATTTTATGTTAGGAACATAACTGATGACCAAGGAACAAGAATTTTAGTAAAATAAAAAGTATAGAAAAAGCTCATCACATAGCAAACCTTTTGTTAAAAGTTTTCAAGACTAATAACTCTTCCGTTCTTATGAGCGCCTTTAATACCTATGTTCGTCCTATTGTGGAGTACAACTCCTATATATTTAGTCCGTCAGGTGTACAAGATGTTAATACTCTCGAGTCAGTCCAGCGAAAATTCACAAAACGTCTCTTCCTTAGATGCCATTTACCTCGTGACGCAAATTATTTAGATCGTTGTAAATATCTCAAAATCTTTACACTTGAATACAGATTTCATTGGGGGTAATGTAAGGTTTAAAAAGCGAAACTTTTCTATAGAAACAATGTTATAGATACCTGGTTATTGGTGGCATGAAGGGAAAAGAATCATTTTGTCGTTGGAAACGCGTACCCCATGTACGGAAAATTGTACGACCGAATATGCATAGAACCTAATTCAATCTAATAAACGAGAAAATAATTTCCCTATTCGAGTAGTGAATGTTGTTTGAGAAGTTTGTGATAGAAATTATTTTTTTAAGCGAAATTTTAATTTTTTAAGGTACCCCTACAGAAGGAGGAGGGGGTAAAAAAATCTAGGGGCCAAAAAATCGAATTTTCAGAAATGGCTCCAAATCGACTGGCTTGTTGTACTCAGGGTTTTTGGGTATGGGGAACATGAATCCGAAGGAATTTGTGAATTTCATCCTCACGGGGTACCTCTACTGGAGAGAGGGGGCGGCAAAAAATCTAAGGGTCAAATAATTGAATTTTCAAAAATGGCTCCAAATCGGTTGGCTTTTTGTACTCGGGGATTTTCGGGTATGGGGAACACGAATCCGAAAGAATTTATCAGTTTTGGTCTAACCGGATACCCCTACCGAAGGGAGTGGAATAAAAAATCTAGGACCAAAAAATTTTTCGAGAGGCCGCCCTTTCACGAGGCTGAAGGTCGAGCGCCGCAGGCAATCGCTCGGAACGCAAGACCGAAGACCAAGCGCCGTAGGTAATCGCTCGGAAATCGAAAGGAAAGGAGAAGAGATAAATGAAAAAAGAGAAAGGAAAAAAGAGATGGGGATGGGGAGAAGAGAGGAAGGAGAAAGATAGAAGGGAGAAATGTAGAAAGGGAAAAAAGGAAAAGGGGGAAATGAGAAGGAAAAAAGAGAAGGAAGAAAGAAAAAAAGTAGAAGGATAAAGGAAGGAAGGAAGGAAGGAAGGAGAATCGCAAAATTGCCCTTTTTGGGATACCCTGTAAAATGCTCAGTGGATAGAGAAGGTATATGTCCGATCTGGTATGTTAAGAAACGCTGAGATAGTAAGGGTCCCCACAAGCAATGGCACAAGCTATCGTACGAATTTCATACGATGCCATCGTACTGCGTCGTACGATCGTACGACAGCTTGTGGCGATTTCGTCGTACCCTTACGTTAATTTTACGATCGTACAATAGCTTGTGCTGTGCTTGTGACGACCCTAAAACAGGCTATATCCCACTAGGGTCAAACATTTGATCTTCAAGAAAATTTTATCACATCCCATTGCTCTCGTTTGATTTTTTGAAACATTTAACTTGCACATTTTTTGATTTTTGATTTCGTGGCTTTTTTTACTAGCCTTTTGTTGCAAAAAATAATTACTCTAAAATGACCTAAGTGTAAACTGCTTCTTCCAACAAAAAAACTTCTTAATTGGCCGGTTGCCAACGGACGTATGTTTCTACCCTTTCTTTTGCCTTCTCAACCACATAAGAGAGCACAATCAATAAGCTTGAGCTGAAGGCATCAAAAAACTTGGGCGACATGGGTGCATCACTTTCTCTCACTATACTTGGAGCTAAAGGAGCTCAAAGCAAGAAAAAGAGCCACACCGCTTTATATGTTTGTGAGTCTATTTTTCTTAGCATTCCGCACAATTTTGCATGTGCATGTGTATTTATCTCTAGATGAGGGTTATAACATATAGCATATAGAATATTTACAGCTAAGAAATTTTTGGCGTTTTCATTCATCAAAAGGCATTTTTAACGTCTTGTTTAGCTTTGTTTGGAAGCGTGACTTTTTTGACTCTGTGTGGTAAGATGAATTTGTTGAATTCCGGTGCAGGAAGCGTGTTTGGTTGAATTTTTTTGGTGAATATGTTTTGTTGCTTAGAATTGCTCATTTTATTTTCGCTTTGTTAAAAATCATAGCTATTTTTTACATTTTTTAAACCATAAACTGGAGCCGAGTGCCCAACAAATTATTGTGTTGTTTCATAAGTAATGTCGGCCCCAAAAAATGTATCGAAAAATTTTTTCGCTCGTTTTCGATGCAATTTTTTCTTTAGTGGGTAAGAGTGTATGCTGAATACGATTCAATCGGTCTTTTTGAGAATAAGTCATGTTTTTGTGTCAATATACAGACTTTCTCAAAAAATGGGCCTCAAAAATGCAACCATATTTTAAAATGTTGATATTTGGCTATAGAAGTCAATTTTTGACGAAATTTTCAACTCTATTAGGGTTTTTCTAGCCGGGGAATCGATTGCGCGCATGTTCGAGTCATGAAAAAATTTCTTTAGCCTTGATTCAGGGAATACAAATTTTGAGCCATTTCAAGAGTATACATCTCGTCGGCATACATGGGCAGCACTCCAGGTAAAATTTTCAACAAAACCCACAACCCTCATTTTCCATCTCCCGATGCGGTCGAAAAGTTGACGACTAAAAAGAAAGATTGACAAATTTAAAAAGTATTCTTTTTTCCAAAAATAAATATGCTTCTCCAAGCAGCCTACTTTTCGACTATTTCCTCAATTTGTCGGCCTTCTGATCCACATTCTACGTTCCCCCCTCCAACCCCGACCCACAACCCTTCCCCTAGGTGAAAAACCTGGGATCTGCCCATGTATGCTAGTAGAGGTACCTTCCAGCTGCCAAAATCAAAAAATTCATTCAGATTCTTGTTTTACATGTTGGAAAACCCCCGAATACAAAATTTCAGCCAGTTTGGAGAACTTTTTGACAATTCGGTTTTTCGACCCCTTTGTCCCCCCCCCCCTGGGGGCCAAGGGATCGAACCAAGGGTTTCCCCGTAGGGACCCTTAGTCTCCCTTTAAGGAGGACCAAAGGTCCCTACGAGGGACTAAGGGGTTAAAAAAAGCCCTTGACTATTATATTCGTGAAAAAAATTGGCTCCAGCACAAATTTTCAGCACGACACTTCCTATGTGAAGACTGAGGGTTTTTCTGAATTTGAATTTTTTTTTTTTGAAAAAAATATCCATTTTTTAATTTTTCAATAAAAAATGACTCTTTTTATCTAAAAAATAACCAAAAATGTCTATTTTTTGCTAAAAGAATGAGATTTTTTGCCAAAAATGCCATTTGCAGTTCTTTTTTATATCAAAAAGCGTCAAAGAATGACTATTTTCGACAAAAGTTCGATTTTTTAGTCAAAAGTCTAAAATGTCATATTTTATTCATCTTTTGCCAAAAATGCGAATTTTTGACAAAAAGGCATTTTTTCTTCAAAAGCTATTACGTTTTTACAAAAACGAACTGCAATAATGTCCATCTATCTACTCTACTTGGGACAGGAGCATTCCTCCAATTCCTTTTTCTATTTGTCCATTGCTTTTGACAGATTTGCACTAAGGTTTATTTTCATTTTGATCATTGTTCATGCACTTATAAGCAAACTTTTTTAGACCAGGAAGATAAATTTTTCTCNTCATTTTGATCATTGTTCATGCACTTATAAGCAAACTTTTTTAGACCAGGAAGATAAATTTTTCTCGCACTTTTCCGAGTTTTCACTTTTTCTCTCCATATAAGCTTATTATACAAACAGAATTAATATCCCCTGGCTGGCTTCACTTCACATAAAATATTGAACGTCAAGCGTTAGAAGGCTATTAAAAATGAAAAACGCGAGAATAAATTATGGCGGAAAAATGAAAAAAAAAAATTTTCATAATTTTTCCGAATTGGCATGAAATGTCACCATAGAAATTGATTATGTTTCGTAGATAATAGGATTAAGAGTGGAGTTTTTCAAAATATTTACTAGTAACATGTGGATTTAATCTTCTTTTTTACAGTGAGGTCATAAATATGCTTTTATTTTGACTTTAACCGTGATGTGTGAAGTGATATTTTGAGGAGGAGTAATGGAAGAAGGACTGCCACATATCGATTTCTAAAAATGGGTGGCCGTCCCTAACTCTGAGTACCTCCCCCGCCTAAGCCACTGTCCACCTTCTAAAAATCTCGGGAAAAGGGGAAACTGAAAGTTCGATATTGAAAAGGAACCAGATAAACTCGTACTGCCGTGTAAAAAAATATATTTTTTATCATTTTTACCGTGAAATAAATCATGTCTTTTTGTGATCAAGGGCCGTGGCACAGCAAGGCACGGAGTTTTTTGGCAAAAGTTGGAGGAAATTCGAAATTTAAAAACTGAGTCACGCAAATTTGTGTTCCCACATTAAAAATCCTCAGTACCAAAAGCCATCCCACGGTGGTTTTTTGGCTAAATTGGAGGAAATTCAAAAAACGAGTCACGCCATTCGGCTCAGCTTAATGAGACGAGTAAAACGCGGTATATATTGTATAAAGGCGCTAACGATTCACATGGTTGAATGGTTAGTGTGCCATGATTTGCACTTATAGGCACACATGCACAAGCTTCCGTTTACGAAAGACATGTAGTAGTATCCGGCAAAAAATTGAAAAATATGTAGTAATCGAAAACGAATTCTTTTTTTTTCTAAAATCACAGAATTTTTTTGCCTGTCGACGTTTTTTTTTGGTCGACAGTAACCTTTGCCCATGTATGATATGTAGTATTGAAAATTTTGACGTAAGACCTTGTGCATGTGTGCTTATAGGTCTCCGGTTCGAATCCCGCGTCAAATTTAAAGTTGTCCAAATTCCATAAAAATTGTTACATATCCCTATTTTGGTCTCTAAAACACTTTGGAATTATTTTTTAGCCACCTTGTACTTGCTGGAGCTGTATAGTAATAGTGAGTTTAACTTTTATAAAACCTAACCATACTATACATCTCCAGAAGTATTCTGATCAAAAAATGATTGCAAAGGGTGTTAGAGGCCAAAATAGAGATATGCAAAAATTTTCATGATATTTGGACAACTTTAAATTTGAATCGGGATTCGAAACGGAGACATATAAGTACAAATTCTGGCACACTAACCACTCGGTCATTGAATCATTATCTTCTTTGTACAATATATTTCGTTGAGCTGAGTTCTCCCAACCACCTATGCTGTTCGGGAGGGATTACATTCAATATTTTTTCGAATATTCTCTTGACATTTCTTTCACAATCATTAGTACCCTTTTAACAAGAAATTTGATGCCATCTATTCTATTTTTCATGAGGACGGAGTTTTTTCCCATCCCGAGAGCCAACTAGACTTATGAGACAATTTTTCAAAAACAGGCAATTTTGAAGGCCCTATGAAGCAATCTATGCCTAATTTGAGCCATATATCTTGGCTGCTGCCAATCTCATCCGACCATCTCATTATGGCCTTAGCACTTGAGCAAAAAAAGGCATGCGTTGGACAGCTATCGGAAATGAAAACAAAATGGGATTTTGATGAGATTTTTTAGAATGAAGCGGTTGGGAATTTTGGGGGTTTTACCCATGGCCGATTGGCTAACGTGCTCGGCCTTCACTTATAGGATGCGGGTTCGATCCCGCGCACACAGGTCATTTTTCAAATCTTGTTGTTAAAATTCATGAAAATTTTTGCATATCTATATTTTTATGCGGGGAACACGATGGCGCTATTATTTTTCCATGAAAGTTTTTGGAAGAATCGAAAAATCTAAAACTTTTTTTCCAATTTTTCCAAAAGTTTTCAGAAAAAAATAATAATGACATCGTGTTCCCCATATAAAAATATGGATATGTAAACAAAATAAAAAATGACTTTTGGACAAGGGATCGAACCCGTGGCCTATGAGTGAAGGCCGAGCACGTTAGCCAATCGGCCATGAGTAAAATCATCATCTATAGTACTGATTTTGAAGCGTTCGGCGAGCTGAATCGATTGGAGAAATTTTTTTAAATTTTGACCCTTGCCTGCACCTTTTCGGCATTTTGGTGCGCCGTGGGCTCTATCATCCAGCGCACAAGGGATATCTTTTTCACGCACGACATCCAATGGGCAGATACAGATGTTACATACACCTCCACAAAATTTCGATTCAACAAGTGCGGACCTCATATTTTTACCCAGAAAATTTATTTTTTTTGCGAGCAGGCAATGAGATTTTGAGTCCGAAGTGTGAATTGATTTTTTCGGTCATCAACCTGCTTGGGTGTGGGGCAATTGACACCCCTACCCCTTTAACGCTGCAACTGGGGACTCTTATACCAGGTAACCCCTAAAAAACATTATTCATTTTAAAGAAGATCATAAATTTTTCGGAACACTTTTTTGAAAACTAAACCCCATTAAATTTTTCCCATGAGACTACGAAAAAAGTTCTTATTCTAAATTTGGTTTGCAGCTGGCTGTTTATATTTGCTCAGCACGATGCTAGATTGATTATTGAAACGTTGTCCTTTTTTGGAGTATATCTCTTTCTTATTTTGCTTATTTTACTCGTAAACTTGTTTCGATATAACTATAAGGAAGCGGCATATAAAGACTTTAAACCAGGGGTACCAAGTCTGCTGATTTTTCAGGAAAGTATTGATTTTGAGATATCAATCTTAGGCTTAGGCTTGGACTTAGGCTTGAGCTTAGGCTTGGGCTTAGGTAGGGGTTCCATGTCTGCTGATTTGTTAGAAAAGTGCTGATTTTGAGATCAAATCTTAGGTTTGGGCTTGGACTTAGGCTTAAGTTTAGGCTTATGTTTAGGCTTAGGAATGAGCTTAGGTTTGGGCTTAAGTAGGGGTGCCAAGTCTGCTGATTTTTAGAAAAGTGCTGATTTTGAGATATCAAATGTGGCAAAAACTGATTTTTCAGCATCAAATCTGATTTTTGAAGTCAGATTTGCTGATTTTGGAAAAATGTTCTTAGCATCCCTGTTTTAACTCATTTCTAATGTAATAATTTTCACGTATAAAATATTTTTCACATTAACAAAGATCGTGGGAAAATGTTATTTTTGATGAGCAATGTACAAAAATATCGCATAACAAAAATTTTTACTGGATAAATTTTCAACTCTTAGAGGCTTATCTTTTAATTGAACTGTCACTCATGTTGTGAGCCATTTATAGAATTTATTTTATCAGATTTTGATTTTGTTATAGTGACGTTTAAAAAAATAGTACACAAGTTTTGACATTTAGTATATATGAAAGGACCTGGGGAATCAAATTTAATTTTTTGAGGAAAATCAATCAGTGAAGCGTTGAATATGGTGAGGATTAGTGATAGAAATCCGGTTCGGTTTTTAGGTTTTGGCCGGTTATATTTAAGGTGGTTTTTTCGGTTTCGGTTCGGTTCAAAAAGTTCGATTGAAACCGAATCGGAATTTCGGTTTTTTTTTAATTTTTCAAAATTTCGATTTTTTTTAGTATTTATTTTAAAAAAACAACCAGAAGCATTCAGGACCGTAAAGCTCCCAAATTTCGGAGAGGGCACAGGTTGGGAAATCATAAGGATCCCCTTACGTTTTTTCGAAAATTTTGAGCAAAAACATAAGAGGGACCAAGGCGAATTTTATTATCCATTTTTCACTAAAAATGTACCGTCACTTTGGGGGGGGGGATTCAAAAAATTTCGTGTCTGATGCCAACTCGATATCACTTGTTAGACTATTTAGCTTAAAATTTCAAATTAGTCCTGAGATTTTGCATTTCCAAAATAGGATATGATCCATCACCACGTTTTTGTTTCCACGTAGCCAAATTTCTCATCCAACTGACTCATTTCCTCCACTTCCTTTTACAAATATTACATTCTTTGTCCCGTATCTCATTTGCTTAATACATATGTATTCGTGCATAATCAGTGCTCCTTTTATGTATACCACAATTTTTTCTGGTCCGCCTTTTTTTTATTATTTCATCCTTTTTCTTTCTCCCAATACGACAAATCCGACCCATATTAACATGAGACGACACGGAAAAATCGATCGATAAAAATTTTTCAGATGCTTCATGGTTTGAAATTAATTATTGCGATGCGAGAGGATTTTTTCGAGAGCTTAGCTTTATTCTTCTTTTAGTGACTAGTGGCTAGACTACGTTAATAAGGAGTGAGAAATTGTGCTCGATTTTTTATTTTATCGATCGGGGGATTAGGATAGGCTTTAATTAAACTAATAATAGAGCTTAGGATGTTTTTGTTGAAAAGTGATGTGCGTTTTCAGAAATTATAGGAGTAAAGTTTGCGTTAGAGGGAGTAAAACACCCTCATCGTGGAGGGGAGACGGTCTGCACGTTCCGTGGACCCAGCACCTAAAATTGAAACGGTGTATGCCGGCATACACCGTTTAAATTTTAGGGGTTGAGCAAGGGCGGCACTAGTTTTTGAAAAGTCCTAGTTTTTGAGAAGGGGTCCACGGACACTTATGTTTTTTGATTTTTTGGCATGGATTCAGCTTATTAAAAGACCAGCCCAGTAATTTACAACCATATGAAAAATGATATATTCGGAAAGATCATGAAAAATGGAGCATTTTTTGTTTTTACGGCATGTTCTGAATCGTTGTAGTTTTCGAGATAATTGCGTTTGAAATTTTGAATTTGTTACAAGCTCTTCGTTGTAATACACAATTCAAAAAAGTTTGTGTATTACAACGAAGAGCTTGTACACAAATTCAAAATTTCAAACGCAATCATCTCGAAAACTACAACGATTCAGAACATGCCGTAAAAACAAAAAATGTCCCATTTTTCATAATCTTTCCGAATATATCATTTTTTTCATATGGTTGTAAATTTGTAGGGGCCGTAGTTGTAGGGGTCGAAAAAATTTTTTCAAAACTACATTAGAAATATTCTCCATATTGGAATACATTAGCCAGATAAAAATTTTAGCCGAAAAAATTATCTAGGGTGTTATAGATAAGTTAAAAAATTCAAAAAATCAACGTAAAATCTGGTTTTTGATCTTCGGACAAGGTTAGAATATAAGTGGTTAAGCGGATTGGTTCTAAATGACCTATAAAAATTTTCCCATACGTTAATCTCACTAAGTAAAGTCAAATTAAACGACACTCGAGCCTTTTAACACTACGACCACTTAGGCCCGAACTTTCGAGATATATCCCTTCCAAAATCCAAGATACACCAATGCCATGTATTAGCCTATTTTCGCTAAAATACACACATCTCTTCCAGTAATCAGGGTCAGAAAAGCGTTTTTAAGGTTCGATAATACGTGCAATTGATTTCCCGCATATAAAACCCCCTAGTAATTTTGATGAAAATTAAAAAACGTGAATATTTTGTAAAAATCGCAAAAGTTCCCTTTTACACCATGTACGAAATCGATTTCCATGGTTGCCATAACTTTTTTCATTACAATGAATCATGTGGTGAACATCGTTTGTTCAATTGCATACTTAATTCACTACCAGGCAACTTTGACATATTTACATTCTTTTTTATTTAAATTTTTATTGATTTATTCATTTTCAACTTAATTAACATTTTTGCAGTCAAGCACAAACAGCGGACAAACTGACTTCTAACATCTGATATTTTTCTCTAAGCGATTTCCTAATTGCTCATTAAAAATGACAACCAACTCGGGCCGAAAGCCGAAGGATGAAGATAAAGAGAAAAAATTTCTTGGCCGACTTGCTTATAAATTGGATTATGATTTTGAAAAAAGTGCGGTAAGTGGATTAACGTGCGAACATGTGGGTAAATTTGAGAAAAATAAAAATAAGCTTGAGAAAATTTAATTTCCTAGGGGGTAATGTTTATGTTTATAAAAATAACAATCAAAGTATGAAGTTTCATGAGAAAATTGGGTACTAGTTCGGAACAGAACCCACGCACTTTTAGAAAAAATTTTTTGTTGAAAATGACCATTTTAAGGAAAATTTTATGCTCTGAATTCAAAAATCGCACTCCTGAAGGCTGAAAATGCTTATTGTGCTCTAAAAAAATATGGAATTCGTACGGACTTTTCGTACAAGTACTTTTCTTACGGTACTTTTCTTACAGGTACTTTTCGTATGAACTTTTCGTACAAGTACTTTTCATACAATTTTGCCCCGCCCCTTTTGTATTTGTACGAAAAGTCCGTACGAAAAGTACCTGTACAAAAAGTTCGTACGAAAAATAATTGTACAAAAAGCTCCGTACGAAAAGTACTATACGAAAACAATTGTAAGAAAAGTGATACTACCCTTTGTTGCAAACGAAAGCCATGAAAATCTGGATAGATGTATAATTTTTCAATTTTTTAGCTCACTGTCCTAATAATATCAGCCGAAGAACTCCCCGCTATGGACCTCGGTGGAACTTCTGACCCATATGTAAAACTTTTCCTATTGCCAGAAAAAAAGAAGAAATTCCAAACCAAAGTTATAAGAAAATCTCTGAACCCTGTTTTTAATGAGTCTTTCGTATTTAAAGTAAGACTCTAATTTTAAAAAGATAAGATAATATTTTTTCAGTGCGGTTTCCTCTTAAGCTTACGCCTAAACCTTAGCCTAAGCCTAAACCTAAGCCATTATCATAGAAAAATAATAACGCCATCAGTGGCGTAGCTAGGGAGGGGAAAAAATGAAAATTTTTCCTAAGGGTCCCTCCTACCTCTTATGTTTTTGACGGCCAAGGGCTGGCAAAAAAATCATAAGGGTTCCCCTATGTTTTTTGATGATACCAAAAATTTTTTTCAACAAATACCGATTTTTTAATTTTCTTACCTATTTTAAAGCAATTATTTGGCAATTTTTAGTTAGAAAAAATCAAAATTTCCATTGAAAAACAATTTTTGGGAAAATTGCTTCCCCTTGAAATGGGACCCCGCCCTTGAATGCCATAGTGTTCCCTGTTATAGATATGCAAAAATTCTCATGAATTTTGAAACAAAATAAAAAATGACTTTAACGCGGGATCGATCCCAGATGAGTCGATTAGCGAAATTTTTTTAACTTTGACACTTGCCTGCACCTTTTTTCTCTTTGATGCGCCATGCCCCTTATATGGTTATTTTGGGGAAAATTTAAAAACTTAAAAAATTTTGAAAAAATCACGCAAAATTGGCAAAAGTGCCATTTTTTGGGGCATCCTGTAAATAGCTAAATAAAAAATTTAGGTACCTTACAACGAAATCGGTGGTCAAACATTAGTGCTCAATGTTTATGATTTTGATAGATTTGGAAAACATGATCAGGTTTGGAAATTTATTTATTGAAACGAAAGTTTGAATTTATAAAAAAATTTGTATAATTTAATGCCGACCATACGTGAGCAACG
>OZJO01025033.1:0-22627 GCA_900406225.1 Acrobeloides nanus | reverse complement strand
TAGTGGAAGCAAATCAATAGCTCGGCGTCGACGTACAAGAACCATAAACGAACGATTGGAACCACGCTCTGTACCGCCAAAAATCCAACGACCGTGTCGACGCACACGACGTCCGCGTTGTGATTTTCGCGTAGTCATGAAACTCTCGTCAATTTCTACGCTCGTATCGGGTCCACCAATTGTAATAGGGTATGCAATGAAGTAATCTCTACATAATCGTCGAAAGCGTCCCCACCATCGAATAACCGTGCTTCGACTCATCTTGGTTTCGAACATAGCTTGCTCCAACGTGCACATACGATTCACCCAGAGATAAGACAAGTGCACTATCGACTTTAGCGACGCCTTCTTATTCGTGAAAAAAGTGCCCTAAAATATAATAAGCGTATAATAAAATTTATTTTTTAAATATAATAAATGAACACATAAAAGCGGAAAACAAACCTTGAAAAATCCTTTATTTGGTTTAGTTTTATCATTAGGACCGTGTCTGCATGTCCCTTTCTCACAAATCCAGTAACGATTTCTTCCTAGTTTCCGATCATCCATAGGTTCTTGGCAATTGTTACAAGTCATCGATCTATGGATTAATCCTTNAAATCCAGTAACGATTTCTTCCTAGTTTCCGATCATCCATAGGTTCTTGGCAATTGTTACAAGTCATCGATCTATGGATTAATCCTTGACTTTTCATCCAATTTTCAAATTCGTCATCGGTTAGTAGCAGCTTTTCGCATAAATCGCGATAATTCATACCTTGAAATTCGAGCGGTCGAACCATTTTTTAAAACTAAATCATATCATAGGGTTATAAAAAATGGATAAGGATGAGATAAAACTTAAAGAAAACGAGAAAAAAACGTTTGAAACTGTTTTTTCAGGTTTCGAATTACAACTTTGCTCCTTTGGGTGTGCATTCGATACCAGCTCCAAGATTTAAGTGTCTTCGAAAAATTTTTTTAATTCTTCTCAATAAAATTCACATGGTGCCAATCCCTTCGCTTCAATACAAAAACAGGTTTAAATTCTCCATGCAATTTTGTTTCACGTTGATCTTCTAAGGGTGAATGAATTAGAATTTACTTCCAGAGCAAAACATGACCGATGCATCGTGGACTTTCTTATAAAAAAATTTTTTCATCCTTTTTTAAAGGTTAGATGATAATAGTAAAAAATGAGCGGCAAAGAACATGTCGCATTGGTTATTGACAATGGATCCGGTACGTGCAAGGCGGGTTTTGCCGGCGACGACGCACCACGCGCCGTTTTTGCTTCAATTGTTGGACGTCCCCGTGAAAAACTTCGTAGGAGTATTGATGGACCAGAAGTATTGGCAAAAAAACATTGACTCCATAAAAATTGCTTTTGTAGGACTTGTTTGTCGGGGACGAAGCACAATCGAATAGAGGCATCCTTAACTTGAAACACCCCATCGAAAAAGGCATTGTTACAAACTGGGTTAACATGGAGAAAATCTGGCACTATATCTTCTACGACAAGTTACGCATCGACCCACAAGAGCATCCAGGAGAAGCATTGCTATGTTGCATTGCACTTTGATCGAGAATTTGCCAGTGATGAGAGCTATGAGCTGCCTGACGGCCACAGCATCCCTCTCGGAAACGAAAGATTCCTCTGTCCCGAAGCTTTGTTCCATCCCAGTCTTCTTGAAATGGGTAAGAATAAATTTTTTTAAAGAAACAATCTTTTTTCTAGACTCTCCCGGAATCCACGAGATGACACGTGCCAGTATAATGAAATGCGATGTGAATATTCACAAAGATCTTTATGAAAACATTGTTCTTTCCGGTGGCACATCTATGTTCCGTGGACTTACTGAACGTATGGAAAAAGAAATCAAATTAATTGCCCCATCAACCATGGACATCAAGGTCATTGCCCCACCCGAACATAAATACTCCGCATTTGTCGGTGGTTCCAAGTTTGCTTCACATCCTTCCTTCCAACAAATGTGTATTAGTAAGAAAGAATTTGAAGAATGCGGACCATCAATTGTTCATCGCAAATGCTTCTAGACTACTGCATCGTATACCTCATTCAGTAAGATTGATCAATTTATATTATTACTAGCCGACTTCAGGTCACTTATTATACATTACAAACAACAACACATTCAATGCACAATATATACCCACAAACTTCCCTCTCCGCCCTCACATACACAAACAACACCAACAACACACACGTCCCCCCTTCCCAGCCTTCCTCGTCCCCTTCCCATCCTTAATCCCTCTCCATCCACTGGAAGCGCAGTAATCTTTTCCTTTTTCACTCCTCCCCTATCCCTTATTCATTCACTCTTCCTCCCACCTTCTCCCTCTCTCCATCCCTTCCTCATCCTCTCCCATCTTATTCTTAAAAATCACTTTCCTAGGTCGGCTTGTACATTTTTTATTACAATGAATACAAATCCTTATCTTCTTCAAGTTGGCCATGTATAGAATATTAGATTTAATAAAATTTTTTGCACTATATAATTGCACTCCATCTTCATTTCTCTCACCAGTTACATGGAGATGTATATGCTGCAACTTTCTTATAGGATATGTAGGGTCATGTAATAGAAAAAGTGGTCGAAAAATTAGGTCTTTTGCAAATATCTGGGTCCCTGAATGGGACAAAAATTCAAAGAAATGGTTCTACCCAACAACTTTGTTTCCATCGTTCACTCCAATTGAAAAAATCATTTTATTATTAAACTTTTCATTTTGTTATTAAACTTTTGAACTTTTTGAATTATTTTATACCGGCACTGTTATTTTGTTCGAAAAAATAATGAATATGTCTGCCTTATATTTTTATTCCACGTATTTTTGCATCAAAATTTTAAAAATCCCTGACTGACAGTTGGTGGGTATTCCTTGTTAGAAGTTACAATATTTCGTTTTAATTTCGTCAAAAAATGGCGAAATACGAAACGAAATTTCGCACCTCAAAAATTAGGCGAAATACGAAATTTCAATTTCGTTTCATCACTAGGGGACACGTGCCCCCCTAACTATGACTCTGTATAATCCGACTCCTCCTCTCTAATTAGAGATCGGTAAGATCAAGATTCAAGGTCAAGATCTTGATCATAATCTTGATTGAGTCTTTTACTGATCTCTAATCTCAATTCAACAGATTATTCGCCTCGAATAGATATAAGATTTTCCCGTAAAAAATGAAGTTCACAAAAAGTTGACCTTTTTTGGATGATTTCCTAATTGTCCATCAACTGCACTGGTCGAAAATCGAAAATACCTCTCTCTCATGCCCTTCCTTCCTTACTACTGTGTCACTTAAATAATCAATCATATTGTTTATACCTCAAGGTAATAAAAAAAAGTTGAAGAAAAAAGAATTTGCTAGAAAAAAATGAAGAACTTAAGAATTTCTCTTAGATCTCAAGAAGATTAAGTTTTTTACTTAATTCGTAAATTGCCAAAAAATGATAAAATCAATAAAATTAAAAAAAGGCGATAAAAAATAATCATAGTTTATATAAAAACATTTTGAGAACCAACTTTCATTTATTTGTACAGGGTGGTCAAAAACCGGAGTTTTGCTAATTTTGTTTGAAATTTTTTCAATTTTTAAAATTTTCACCAAAATAATACTATATAGAGTGACTATATGCATGTTTAAAAATGAGGGTAAAACTCAAAAAATGGGCATTTTTGTGGAAAAAAGAGTCATTTTGGTGGCAATTCGACACCTTTCCGTGGTGAAATTAGTCTATTTCCGCTTCGCTACTCACATCTCTTCCCTGAATAAAGGCCAGGGTAGCGTTTTCAAGGTTTGGCAATGCGCACAATCGATTCTTCACTTAGAAAACCCCTATAGATTTATTTTGGTAAAAATTTAAAAACTTGCAAAAATTTTGAAAAAATCGCAAAAATCCGGTCTTTTGGGCAACCCTGTATTTAGGTTGTTCGTATGAGGTGGAAAAGGCCGTCCGTCATTTCTCATTCAGAAAATTTTCGAACAAACCAATTATTTAAATCTCATTTTTGCTGTCTCTAAAAATTTTTTTATAATTTAGAAGAATTTTTTCATTGTAAAATGTCCCAAACCAACATTGATTTTGTTAAAAAGGAATCGATGAAAAAATTATTGTTACCAATATGGCATGAAATGAGATCGACTGAACCCAAGCCAAAGGAAGGTAAAAATTTTAAATTGATATAGGTACCCTGATTTTCTGGGTTTTTGTGACGATCATACAAAAAATTTAAAATTTTCTAAATGATAAAAAGGTCGTGTTTTTTAAAAATCTTTTTGATAAAAAACTTTAATTTTAGGTTTCAGTTTTTGGAAGGGGCTTAGCATCTTTCTTCTCACTTTATTTATTCTCTCAACTTTGGGTTATGTTTTCTTTGGACTAATTATCTCAACTACTAATAATTTTCAGAAGAAGGTAAAAAATGCTGTTTTTAAGTAATTTTATAGTTTGTTTTACTCAACCCAAAAAGTTGTTTCACTATATAGCCCGTTTCCACCCATTAAAAATATTCCACCTGCGATGGCCAAGTGTTCCAAGAAGCCGACCCCCCGATCTGGCAAGTTAACCCGTAGACGCCCGTTGACCTCCTGGTCGGCAGTCAAAATGCCATATCTCTGCAAGGATAAAAGATGCGATTTTTTTAAAAGTTGTTCCCATGCAATGGTGCACGTTTCGCGCTAGTTTTCAACCCGAAGCTCACCCGGCGTGTATTTTTTCTGTAAAATGCACATTTGGGAGACACGGGTTTTTTCGCTTTAACTTTTTACAGTTGACGAGTCGCAACACGCGGTCTTTTGCAAAATGTAGCAGAGACTTTCCTCTAACTCCTGCAAAAAACCGTTTTGAAAAATTCTCTGTAGGTTCCGAGATATGGCCTTATGAAGCTTTGAAAATTACTCCTACAAGGGCTATACCCATAAAAAAGCTCAAAAATTCGTATTACCTGATCCAGGGCCAAACAAGCATTTTCATTCATTAGCAATGCGTGCAAACGATTTTCTGCCTAGAAAAACCTAAAAACAGCAGATTTATGCAACAAAAAAAGCAGAAAAAAGTTAGAGCACTTTTTATCTTAGGCAAAGGTATTGTGTAGAAGCATGTCTATGTGTTGGCACTAAAACATATCGATTTAGTGCCAAAGCACTAAAAAAAGTTGACGATTTTTTATAATTTGGTAGCGTAAAACACAAGCTTTCAAATAAGACCAAAATCTTAGCTGTCAGATTTATATTCGTAGAGATATGAGTTTATTATTACTTTTCGACAACATAAAACTTCATAAGGCCATATCTCGGAATCTATAGAGAATTTTTCAAAACGGTTTTTTGCAGGAGTTAGGGGAAAGTCTCAGCAAAAGACCGCGCGTTGCGACTCGTCAACTGTAAAAAGTTAAAGCAAAAAAAACCGTGTCTCCCAAATGTGCATTTTCCAGAAAAAATACACGCCGGGTGAGCTTCGGGTTGAAAACTAGCGCGAAACGTGCGCTATTGCATGGGAACAACTTTAAAAAAAACCGCATCGAAAAATCTTCTATCCTTGCAGAGATATGGCATTTTGACTGCCGACCAGGAGGTCAACGAGCGTCTACGGATTAAGCAAAGTTGAATTTGCGGGTTAGATTCCGCTAGGGTTGGAACTTTTGGTTTTCAAGATTTTTTATTTTAAAAAGCAAAAATACCTCTAAATTCGACCTAGATAATTTTTGCTTATCATTTTTCTCTAAAAAGTTTTTCTTTAAAAAATTGTTCTAGGACATAAAATTGGCATATATTTTGTTTGGATTGTTTGCAAGTTTGAAATCATTTTTATGCACTAGGAAAAATCCAAAAATGCAAAAATTTTCATGAGCTTTCATATTAGATTTCCGAGATCCCGAGGGATGCGATTTTGCCATACTTGCCATTTGTGTTAAGCCTTTATTTCGGCTCAGGGAATGTTTTGTGAGCTCAAAAATTTTTGAATTTTTTGATGAGCTCACATAACATTCCCTGAGCCGAGATAAAGGCTTAACACAAATGGCAAATATGGCAAAGTCGGGCACTAGCCTTTCCTTACCGTTACGGCCATTTGTTACCGGCCTTTTATTACCGGACCATTCACTACCAACCATTTATTACCAGCCTTTCATTACTGGACCATTCCTTACCGTCCATTCATTACCGGCCTTTCATTACCGGCCTTTCCTTATCGAACCATTCATTACCAAACCTTTTCTTATTATATTTTACCATTAACACCCGGCGGGCCGAGCGTGCTAAAAATGGTATTAGGACAACTCGACGCGTAGAATCCGAATTTCAAAAAATTGTTCGAAAAAACCACTATACGGGGGTCAAATATGCAAATTTCGAGAAAAATAGTCAAAATTTACCTATTTACCGAAATTTGCATATTTGACCCCCGTATAGTGGTTTTTTTCGAATAATTTTTTGAAATTCGGATTCTACGCGTCGAGTTGCCTTAATACCATTTTTAACACGCTCGATCCGCCGGGTGTTAATGGTAAAATATAATAAAAACAGAATGAATGGTTCGGTAATGAAAGGCCAGTAATAGATGGTCGGTAATGAATGGTCCGGTAATAAAAGATCGGTAATGAAGGGCCGGTAAGGAAAGGCCATAACGGTAAGGAAAGGCCATAACGGTAAGGAAAGGCCTAGTGCCCAAAATCCCACCCTCGGAATCTTGGAAACCTAATAGAAAAGCCCATGAAAATTTTTGCATTTTTGGATTCAGCATAGTCAAAAACCTAAGGTATTGTTGGTTTAAAAAAATTTGAGCACCTTCGAAAAAATTGTCCCGTCTAAAGGTCAAATTTTACAGAAATCGCCTTAAAAGATTCAAATTTATAAGGCAAAAATGGCCTAAAAATGAAAAGGCATATCAATATAAAGCAAAATGGATTTTTTGCAAATTATAGCTTATTATTGTGTCTAGATAAATTTCCAAACTTTAATTCAAGATCATTTTTAGTTGAAAATATAAAATGGCTAAAAATTCGGTATTTTTGATTTGTCTCGGTGATAATTGAGAATTTTAAAAAATTTACTTTTTATATAAATATTCATGGTGTACCAACAACATGCAAAAAACCGCATATGAAAATATTTTTCCTATAATTGTTAGTGAACTTTTAGAATCGGCCCATTTCACTGACTCACACTGTATATCCACTTTACTTTAGAGCGCCGATTTTTTATTAGGGTGATGGAAACAGCTTATAAATCATTTTAGGAACTTGAAGTAGCAGAAACAAATTAGAAGAAGTTCAAGGAAGAAAGCACAATGCTTCGAATGGCTGCTTCAGAGAACGAAATGACTAATCAACGTCTTTTTATGTCGTTGCAGCAACAGTATATTGAGCAGATAAATAAACTTCAATTTGAGTTGGCAAATCAGAAACATCAGCTTGAATTGATAACCCAATATTATAATGAAGTGGCTATGGCTTATATGACTTGTGCACATAATCAATCTTCTGAACGTCCTTCAACTGAATCAGATTTGATAACTCCTAAAGCTCATAACAGTTTTACAGAGGAAGAAATGAAGATCCTTGAAGCTATTGGTGCCTTGAAAGCCTTAGACGATCCTGAATTTAGACAAAGGGTTTTAAATACAGTCAAACCCCGACTTGCGGATGGAGGGCTTAGTTAGGGGTTTTGGGAGGGGTGGGCTTAGTTAGAGATGGGCTTAGTTAGGGGTTTGACTGTAATCAATAATTTATTTGTTTATATTTTGTTTATTTCATAAATTTATTTGAAAAAATGCAGTATCAATTTTTACAATTTATAAATTTTGGACATGAGGGCATAGATGGAGAGGAGGTTCAAATCTGGACCACCCTCATTTGGGGGCCTGACCCCTCGCAAATTTTCGGCCGAATTTGCGGAAAACACTTCTTTTTTGTTTAAAAAATTGATTTTTGCCCCAAAAACGCATTGTTTTGTTGCAAAAATTATAACAAAGTTTTTTGTTTCATCAATTTTAGGTGTATTTTTCCTTGGTGGGAGTGTTGGCATCGGTTCTAACTCATTATTTTCACTAGAAACATTCTCTTCTACAAAAAATTTGTTTGATTTTTGAGGGCCGAACAGAACCAATCGGTTCCGTTCGGCCACCAAAAATCAAAGAAAATTTTCGGCCATATTTACTTCACACGGGTTTACAAAAAAGATTTTTTAAATTTTACTCTGTCTACATAACCTCCGATTCGACCCTTTTCTGCGATCAAAATCAAAAGATTTCTTCAGATTCGAGTTCTCCATGTAGAAAAAACCCGACTACAAAAAATCAGCCGATTTGGAAAACTTTTTAAAAAAGTTGATTTTTTTCGATTTTCCCCCTTGATCCCTCAAGGGAAATTTTTTTTCACAAAATAGCTATTCCACCTATTTTCAGCATAGGAAAACGATAGTGACAGTTAAAAATGTTTTGGACACAGTTTTGGGGTTGGTGTACGGTTTTTCCTTATAAAATCGGCCTTTCCCATTTCCCATGAACATTTGGCACCTTGAAAAAATCATAAAATTTGAAGGAAAAAGCATTTTTGATGCGGTTTTTTCCCACTACTAGGTTTTCAATAGCATAGATTTCGATTATAAAATGTATTCGGGGAGGTTTTCCTACGAAAATATCGAGTTCTAAAATGCTTAACGGTCCCTAATCATGCATTCCAAACCCGAATTTTAGAAAAGTCGATAAGAAGAATGGAAGATTATTTATGGGAAGCTCCGTATGTGTGTAAATCGAATAAGTCTTGAACTGTTTTGTTTGTAAGTTTGACTTTTTTAAATAAATTTATGTCTTACTAGTTAAAATGGGTCCTTTAAATTCAATGTTAAGTTCATGAAGATAATGGATAGTCGATCTCCTCCAAAAAAACATGAGTCTTCGTGTCCGTCACGTTTTAAGATTATCCAGGGAACACCGAAGGCCTAAAAATTGATATTTTGACATGCGGTAAAAGAATTTTTTCAGATTTTTGAGCTTCTTTTACCGCGTCAAAAAATTCATTGGTAGAAAAAAGTTATGGTACTTTTCATCATGCGAAGATATTATTTGTACACCCAACTCAGGTGTACAAATATATCCGCCGCTGGGATAACTTTTAAAATTTATTTCAAATTACACAAAACATTATCGATTTCACTAGTCGGGGATAATAATCACCTTCTTTTTCATAAATATAGGCCTAGCGTTCTGGTAGCTTGCGGATAAAAAATCAGTGCCGTCTTTTGAATTAATATACTGCATTATATCATTTTCGAGTTCGTCTGCGTTTTTATACGTCTGGTTACTAAGATGAGTTTTTTGACCACTAAAGGAATACTTTTAAATTTTGTTCAAAACTTTCAAACGTGTTTGTGTATTGAAACGAAGTGATTGACCCCAATCGGGCATTAGAAAATTCAAAAATTCATGTGGAAAAATTGCGAATTTGTTTTATTGCAAATCGATTGTACCACGAAGAGCTATCCAATGAGTGGTCGATGTCCATATTTTGCATTTTGAGAAGCGTGTAAAAAATATTGTGCCAAAAATCGTCGAAAACTTTCCAAAAAACACACTCTTTTTTTACACGCCTTCCAAAATGCGAAATATGGACATCGACAACTCGTTGGATAGCTCTTCGTGAGTACAATCGATTTGTAAAAGTTTTTGTTGTTACGGATATCGTGTCACTGTTGATGTTGTAGGCTTCTGAGTAGTAGTTGTTACTGTCATTGGTTTTTGTGTTTTAGTCAGCGTTAGTGTAGACGAGATAGTTTGAGTTGTAGTTTTGAAGAACAATTCCTATCAAGAGTTATGCCTGTTACAAGGTGAGCCACCAAAAATAGCAAAGGTTCAACTTTCATAGAGCTTATTACATTTTTCAAACGATTAAAATTTTTTTCGTTGTAGCGCCAAAAATTATACTTTGTACTTTCATGATAGACAAAAATTTATATCCTCTTTGTAAGTATTAAAAAAAGATCGAAAGAGCAACCCAAGTTGTCCCTGAAATTTCTAGAGAAGAGATCATTATATTAATCATTAGATAATGATTTTATCATCGACTGGATTATTTCAAATGGTTCGCTCGTTTATGGGATAATCAGCCCCCTCATTTTTTGATCTCCTCTAATTTGAAGATAAAAACACTTTTTTAATATGTACGAGGCTAAATTGGCATCGATTTTTTTAATAAAGTTTCAAACATATTTTCACTTTTGAGGTATAACAACTTCCTCGTTCCAAAATGTTTCACGCTGAGGTTTAAGATATCTGGGCTGGTTATCGAATTAACTCATAACGGATTAGAAATCGAGCTTAAGTGTTATTAAAACATTTTGTAAGAAGATTAAATTTTGGCCTAGAAGAGCCGAGCCTAGCAACACACGGGTTTCTAAAAATCAACAAGAAATTTTATAACAACCCCCGGCCATTATGCGGGTGGCCGTTGGACGCTATATTATAATTTTCTTATTAAATTTTGCAATTTTTGGTAGGTTTTAATTAAGTCTGTTGTTCTATTCTCTTTTTTAGGACATGTACAATCCGGTGTTACAGATTGTAAGCATTAAAGGACTAGTCCGAGCGGGAAAAAATTCTCCTTTTTGTTGATATTCGGAAGGTTCATGAAAAATGGAGCATTTTGTGTTTTTATATTAAATTCTGAATTGTTAACCCTTTGGAGATAAATGAGAAACAAAATTGCATGAAAAAATTAAACGAGTTTGAGTATTGAAATGAAATTCCTGATCATCAATATGATCTGTGTATTGAAACGATTGATCAAATTCAATAGATTTCTATATATTTTTTTTGTTGCCAATCGATTCGAAGAGCTATCCAACGAGTGATCGATGTCCATATTTCATATGTTGGGAGGATGAGAAAAAAATTGATTTTTTACGACTTTTTTGTTGCCCTATTTTTTATCTCAGCTTTCCAACATACAAAATACGGGCATCAACCACTCGTTTCATAGCTTTTCGTGAGTACAATCGATTGGCAACAAATAGAAATCTATTGAATTTGATAAATAGTTTCAATACACAGATCATATTGATGATCAGGCATTTCGTTTCAATACACAAACTCGTTTAATTTTTTCATGCAGTTGTTTTGAATTTATCTCCAAAGGGTTAACGATTTGAAATTTACTTCCAACGCAAAAGTTGATTGCTCCAACTTGAACTTCCTTATAAAAATTTTTGTTCAAAATATGTCCTTCAAAAATTGTTTGTAACAACTTTCTTTTAGCCCCAGTATGTGAATGTAATGCGGATGGTTTCCGCCTCATCTCCAATCATCTCCTAACTGGTTTTGAAGGAAAATTTGCTGGCCACTTTACTAAGATCATTGCTTGCGAAGAGCCATGTACTCATAACTATGGCTTACTTCCATGTACTGGCTATTTTTATGAGCCAAATAACAATGGCAAGTGTACACTCTTCTTTCATCATGGTGTTAATACTAATGTACAAAGTTCTCCGGACGGAACCGCTTCGCTTTATGTCAAATGTGATCAGGTCTCACTGGAAGAGTGTACAGCTATTAATGGTGGAAACACCGTTGCTACAACAACACTGTCATCTGGTAGGAACCTATTTACAGGATACTACACGTGCACGTTAAAATTTTAATATTCATGCACGTGTACTAATGTTCGTCGCGTACGTGTACTACACATACAAGCCCCATTAAACGTGCATGTGTAGTACATATTTGAAACGTACTCGTTGAAACTATTCCTACACGTTCGGGTTTGATCAATTAAACATGTACACCTACACGATTGGTAGGACGTCATCGTGTACTACACGTACACGTGAAAATTTTGCCATTCGTGTTTATTTTGTTGAAAAAATTCATGGAAATTTTTGCATATCCACATTTTTATGCGGGGAACACGATGGCGTAATTATTTTTCCATGAAAACTTTTGAAAAAATTGGAAAAATCGAAAAATTTAAAAAAATCTAAAATTGCGATTTTTCCAAATTTTTGAAGAGTGTGATTGAAGGCCGATCACGTTAGCCAATCGGCCATAGGTCAAACCTCAAAGCCCCATGATATAGTGCTCGTTTTGAAGCGCTCAGCGAGCTGAGTCGATTGACGAAACTTTTTAAAAATTTGATCCTTGCCTGCATCTTTTCGGCTTTTTGGTGCGCCGTGTCTTCTCATCGCTAGATCAAACGCTATACCCCCTAATTTGATCACTTGATAAATGGACGACTAAAAATTATAAACAATCACTATCCCGGAAAAATATCATCTAGGGGTCAAAAATCGATTTTTTCGATAAACTCCTGCTTTTCATAGAAATTCGTATAAACATGGCCATAAATTTTTCCTATATGGGAAAAATAAATAATTCCGATTAAACCGACATATTTTATTTTAAAAGAAATATCAAAACATTTCATTTGTCTTTCATTGTGTCGAAGTGTTTTACTAAAAAATTTTTACGTTGTTTTAAAAAAAGCGACACATTTTCGTGATTCAATTTTTGGTCGAAATCGATAAGTTTTTATGGAAAAAATCGATTTTTGACCCCGTAGATTTTTGTATCTTTTAGGGGTTTTTTCGGTACAACCTACAACGACTACTAAATCGACATCGATGACGTCAACATCAACAACGACAACTACCGTGCCTACAACCACCACTAGTACAACTACTACAACAATAACACCTACGACTACCACATCAACTACAACTCCGACCACAACAACTTCCACAACTACGACGACTAGCACCACTACTACAACGTTCACAACAAGGACAACTACGACGACGCCTACAACGACCATCACGACAACAACTCCTACAACAACAACTACATCCACGGCCACTACGACGCCTACTACTACATTACGTATGTTTCAACTCATAGAAAAACGGCAAAAAGTGTATGCCGACATATCGGAAAAACACCTATAAATTTTCTGCCAAAAGTGAGGTGTTTTTCAAACTTAAGGATTCCATATCTTTCTTAAAACGACGATCCACGGAAAACCCATACTTATTGTTATGCAGGGGAATCTCCTCGACAATCTACAAAACGAATTTTTTAAATTGGGCTTAAAATAAAAAAAACTACCGTATTCTCTCTAATAGAAGCACCGGTGCTTCTATTTTTCAATCCCTCCGTCAGGGGGGTGCTTCAATTAGAGGGGTGCTTCAAATAGAGGGGGTGCTTCTATTTTTCAAAACACTATTCAAGCAATAGTTCCACAACAAAAACTTTAAACTTTTATTTACTCCCACTAGGGGAACATCAAAAAACTTTGAATTCCTGTAAATCAAAGTCACTAACAAAATGAGCAAAAAGTAGATCATATAAAAAAACATTCTCCTTATACAGATTTTCTTGTTAAGACAGAATTTATGGGGGGTGCTTCAATTAGAGGGGTGCTTCAAATAGAGGGGGTGCTTCTATTTTTCAATCCCTCCGTCAGGGGGGTGCTTCAATTAAAGGGGTGCTTCAAATAGAGGGGTGCTTCTATTAGAGAGAATACGGTAGATAGGTTTGAAAGGAACGTGTATATGTTATTGGACTGTAACATAAGCTGTTGCCGCTTAAAAAATATATCGAAAATCGACATTTTTCGCTCGTTTTCGATGAAATTTTTTTCAGTAGTGGGTAAAAGCAGGGGTGAGCAAAAAGGATCTCCTGACTATTTGAAGTGAGTAGCTATCAGCACACACTTGTTGCCGCTTGAAACAGACGTGTACATCTACGACAACAACACAACGCTCAGTAGGTACAGCTAATGGAACCACAATTGTAACCCATGTAGGAGTTACTGGTGTCACGGAGTCAGGTGTTACAGATTGTAAGCATTAAAGGACAGTCCGAGCGGGAAAAAAGTTCTCATTTTGTTGATATTCGAAAAGTTCATGATAAATGGAGCATTTTTTGTTTTTATATTAAATTCTGAATCGTTTTTGTTTAAGAGATATTTATGTGCAAAGTTGGCAATTTTTTAAAATTTGTTTATTACAACGAAAACATGTACCGCAGAAATTTTTATCTTGCATTAGTTGAAATTTGAGTATTGAAGCGATTATTCAAAATTATCTGATTAATCGCTTCAATAGACAACTTTTACTTGATGTGAGTTAAAAATTTTCAGAAAAATTAGGTGCAAGTTATAATACACAGATTTCAAAAATCGCCAACTTCGCACGCAATTATCTCAAAAACTACAACGATTCAGATTTACCATAAAAACAAAAATGCTCTATTTTTCATGAACTATACGAATATCAAAGGGACAACTTTTTTCCGCTCGGATTGATCAGTTCAGATCGAACCCGTGCCCTATGAGTGAAGGCCGAGCACTGTAGCTACTCGGCCATGGGTCAAAACCCCAAGCCGGGATGCGTCCTTGGTCAGGGCAACAGACGGACACCCGTGTCGGGACATGCGATATATAACGGCCGGAAAACACGGAAAAATCATGGGACGGACAAGGATTGTCTGAAGTCAAGACGGACATCGAGTGGAACGGTAACCATAACCCCAGGTAATGGGATTTTTTCAAGAAATGCAATTTTCTCGGGTTTCTTGAGCTTCTTAGAGCCCCAAATAAACTTCACTAAACCCCTAGGTGTGTGTTTCACGAGGAATAGAATGCGCCTACTCTCGTCTCATGAAAAGCGCAAGAAAATCGAGAAAATTGCATTTTTTTAAATCCCATTTTTGCGAGTTATGGTTACCGTTCCACTCGATGTCCGTCTTGACTTCGAACAACCCTTGTCCGTCCCGTCTTGACCGCGAACAAGCCATGTCCGTTAATGTATTTTCCGTTGTGCACCAGATGTTCAAAGGACGCATCTCTGACCCCAAGAACCTATGATAGGGTATTCGTTTTGAAGCGCTCGGTGAGCTGAGTCGATTGGAGAACTTTTTTTAAATTTTGATCTTTGCCTGCACCTTTCCGGCATTTTCTCACGTCGTGCTCCCCTTTCCTAGCCAACCATCGACCCTACGCTACTAGGGGAGAAGGGATCAACTTGGTCTCCATGGCTATTTTTTCGCTATTTTTCTCCGAAAATCAGAAAAAAGAGACCACAACAGCATAATTCAATTTCAGAGGAAGAAGCGGGAAAACTTTTTTGGTCGTTCCGCCTAGCGCCACTCGTCGAGATATTTTCCACAATTTTGGTTATGGAGGTCTAGGACGATTTACCAAACTCCACTTTCACCAAACGGACTTTTCATCAAGCAGAATTTTTACCAAACGGTACTTTGTGAAAGTTCAACACAGGGCCCAAAATACAGCTTTTAACCAAACAAAAAGAGTTAAAAATAATTTTCTGGTCTTTGATCAAACTCATCTTTCAAACTCAATGTAAAAGTAGATGCGGTTTTGTGAGATTATTTATTCAAACAATAAATTACAATGTACCAAGTCCACTATCGCTAATGCAATCTGTTTTGATCGAAAGTAGTATCTGTTTTATCGCTTTTTGTGCAGAATAACTAATCCGCGAATCTAATTGCATTGACGATCAGCCGACCTTTCACTTTTTTCTAATGTTACAATGGTTCATGGTAATCGTTTCAATATGCACAGCAATTCAAACAGAAAGAGAAAATGATTGAGCATTGGCACGAAATGTGCAACAAGGAAAAATTATGAAAGAGCACTAGAGAAAAGTAACTTGGAGACAAATAAAATAGCACTACTTTTCACCAATTGAATATTCACCAAAAATGTTCAATAAAATTATTCAATGGTAGTTCCGAATATTCATATTTCAGATTCGGTGAAAATTCCTATTGAAAAGTCCCGTTTGTCGAAAGTGGAGTTTAGTGAACCCCATTTGACTTCACCAAACTCCAACCCCATTTAAGGCGTTCAGGCCTCCATCAAAACATATGTAGTCATATTATTTTGATTTTCAGGCATTTTAAACTTAATGTAATCTTTCATGCGTCATTTCCTCAAATTTTAGCGGAGGATATCACCATCTCATGTCATATTAGTAGGAATGCTAACCGTACTAAACCGTTCCTTGGAATAACAAATGGAACACAAGTAGATCTGGTTGAATGTGATAATTATTTGAGTGTGTGCCATGTAAATAATTCAAATTTGAAGAAATATCGTAGTCAAATCGAGTGTGTTACAAATATGGGAATAACTGTAAGTATGGTTCAAAAAAATCTGCCAAAACTTTTGAGATACTTACAGTATTTTCTCTAAAATAAAACCTAGATTTTTTCAACTCCTCAAAGGAGGGCGTTATTTTGGATTTTTTATGTTTTGGAGTTATAAATCTCCTTGAGGGGATCTTATTTTAGAGAAAATCGGTAATTAAAAAAGGAATTTTCCGACCCGACCCCAAAATTAATCTCCTTGAACAAAGGAAACATTAAGGGCATCGGAATTAAAAGTCCCTCCCAAAAACAATCCGAAAAATAGTTTTTTAAAGGACCAGTCCACTCGAGAAAAATTTGCTTTACATTGCTCCAAGCATTCCATCTTTTTCACAAAAATCATAAAACTATATTACTATCCTCATTTCAGATCAATTGCACCTATACTGATTCTTGGCTGAGAGATACTCATTGTGGTCCTGAATTCAACGACTCCTCTTGTGAAATGATGACAACTAGTTGTCCCAAAGAAGAATTAGTTATGACCACTGCTAAGGGAGAAGACCTAATTCTCTTGCTATCGACCGATAGAGGTATTTATCAATATGATCTGTCTTCAAACCGAAAGTTGAAATTAGTCGACGCTGGTATAGCTATGGATTATTGGTTGAAAGATTCGGTAGGTTATGTTTAAAGTTCAGACATTCCGAATAAGAATATCGCGCCTAAATACAGTCAGTAAGAATCAAACTTGCTTCTGGGCAAGGTCGAAAATTGCTGACTGCTGATACAAACAGAGAGGAGTAAAAGCCATGCAATCTTGGGTCTTTTCCTAAGAAATTTCGGGTTTAAAACATATGCCCTCGCCCTCATACCTTCGGATCTGCCTATATACAGAGTGATTCAAAAAATTGAAATTTTTGTGATTTGCACTGTGGGGCCCGAAATTTTTTTTCTAAAAATTACCTGTATTGGGGTAATTTTATGCGGGAAATATATTGCGCGCATTCCCGAAGCGTGAAAACGCTTCCCTGATCCTGATTAAGTGAAAAAGAATACCATTTTCGCTTCAAAAACCAGATTTTTTCTCTGAATCAGGATCAAGAAAACGTTTCGGGAATGCACTATTGATTTGCCGCATAAAACTACCCTTATAGAATCATGTTTAAAAATTTTAAGAAAATAATTTTATCACCGGACGGGTTGTGCATCTCTCCCTTTAAGGTTAAAAAAGGTTTAAAAAATTAAATTATTTTAAGACAATAATCTGGTCAGACGCGTATTCAGGAAAGACCTACATGTGTAACTTGACAAAAAATTTACAATTTCCAAAAATGATTGCTTGTGATGACAATGGCAATCACACTGTTCTTGTTGGACATAACATTGAACCTCCATATGGTTTAGCTGTTGACTGGATCCATGGATTACTGTTTTGGATCGATTCTCACATGGTAAGCCTAAACTAGAAAAACCTTTATTTGTGCTCAGCTTCCCAATGTTCGTTAAAAATAAGGGTATTCAGTATCACCAGTGCCAAATTTGGGAGGGAAGGGTGTTTCACATTGGAACAAAATGAAAAAAAGATCTGGGCGATATTTTAAAAACGGTTAACGACACTCGATTCAGCTCATTGAGAAGAGTAAAACTAGATACATATTGTACATAGCGGCTACAGAATTTCATGACCTGTGGTAGTGAAAATTGCAATGTATAGGTCGAGGGTTTAAATCTCAGCTCGAAATTAAAGTTGACCAAATCCCATGAAAATTTTTCCATATCTCTATTTTGGTCTCTAAAACACTTTACAACCATTTTTTGGCCAGAAAATAATTGCTGTATAGTAAGGTAGATTTAACAAAGTTAAATTATTACAATACAGCTCTACCAAGTGTTGAATGGCCAACAAATGGTTGTTTTAGAGATCAAAATAGAGATATGCAAAAATTTTCATGGAATTTAGACAATTTTATTTTCGTTCTGGAATTCGAACCCTCTATAGATTGCAAATTTGTAACACTACCACTCGGCTATTCCGTGGTTTGGGAGGGGGAAGTTTTAAATTTTTTTCAAAAATTTTAATTTTTACCCCGAAAATTAAAAAATATTTACGTTTAGGGAAGATTCCTGCTCCTCCTTCCATAATAACGGCACTGAGTATCACAATGAAATCTCGGTCCATTCCTTCCCTGAATCAGAAATTCACAAAGTGTCATAAAGTTCATTTCTACTTTGGACCACTACTCTACAGCACCTTTTAGTGTCTGTATATTATAAATATTTTTAAGATCAATGTTATGGACTTGAACTCTAAACAGCGCAAAGTTCTCTTCAACGAAGAGAACTTTGCGTTTTATTATAGTAATGCCATAGCCGTCGACCCATCAAAAGGCCTAATCTTCTGGATAGATTTGCGTAAGGGAGCAATCGAGCGAGCTTCAATGGATGGAAATGATCGCATGGTATAGTCTGTTTCATGATTTCCTTGTTAGGGAAGTCATAGTAGCAGACCGAAAAGTACACGTTTTAGACAATAGCTAATGTCAGTTTGGCATATGGCATAGCATTGGATATATTCGATGAACGAGTTTATTGGGGAGATCACAGGGAGAATACTATTGATTCGGTTGATTATAATGGAAATGATTGGAAGACTATTTTGCACTCTCAGCACCTTATGAAGTCTCCATCTGCACCCGTTACATTTAGTTTGGCTATATTTGAGGAGAAGCTGTATTGGACTGATTATACTTATGGTCACGAGGGTGTTTTTGTTATGAATAAGTTCAATGGCACAGAAGTTAGACAGGTAAAATTGTTCTTTTTTTTACTCTGTTACTTACCTCATCGATTTACTACGTTCTCAGGCCTTGAGTTTTTGCCTATACTTCAGAGAGATAGAATGGTCATTTTGCTTCCTTATGGGAGATATCGACATAAAGATAGTTTTTTTGGCTACAAAAATGAAAGTCTTTTATGGGCATAGATGCTGGGACTCCTCTCTAATTCGCTCGAATTTCGCCACTTTGATTTCAACAGAGCACGGCGCAACAAAGAGGAAAAAGGTGCAAGTAAAGGTCAAAATTTTAAAAAATCACCAATCGGCTCAGCATCGAGTATTTCAAGTGAACACCATATCATGGTGTTTGGGGTTTGACCCACGTCCGATTGGCTAACGTGCTCGGCTTTTACTCATAGGGCGCGGGTTCGAAAAAGTCATTTTTTATTTTGTTGTTAAAATTCATGAAAATTTGTTCATATCCATATTTTAATGCGGAGAACATGAAAGCGCCTTTATTTTTTCATGAAAATTTTTTGGATCAAAAACTTATTTTTCCAATTTTGCCAAAAGTTTTCATGGAAAAGTAATATCGCCTTCGTATTCCTCCTATAAAAATGTAGATATGCAAAAATTTTCACGAATTTTGACAACAATAAAAAATGATTTTTGGGCGCAAGATCGGACCTGTGACCTATGAATGAAGGCCGAGTACGTTAGCCAATCGGCCAAAAGTCAAACCCCCCCCCCCAAAACCTCATGATATGGTATTCGTTTTGAAGCGCTCGACAAGCTGAGTTGATTAGCAAAAAATTTTTAATTTTGACCCTTGCCTGCACCTTTTCGGCATTTTGGACACGCCATGAGAGCCATATCTTGTAGTTAAGAATGAGGGAAATATTTTTGAATCCTATACTTTTCTCAAAAAATAAATATTTTCAATTTCTCATTTTTAGTTAATTAGTGTCGAAGACTATCTGGAACCACTTCGCGTCTACCATAATGCTGTTCAACCAGAACTTCCAAACAAGTGTGATCAACATTCTTGCGGCAATGGTGCTATATGCCTTCCAAAAGGCAATTTTTGTAAGTCATAATCACTTGCTGTTAAAGTTCCAGAACCGGGGAACCGAGCGCTTCGCGCCCGTAGGGGAAAAGAAATTGTATTTATTATATTTCAGCGGTCAGGCAAAAAAGTTAGTAAAAAGTTATATACAGCATAGCCAAATGGACAAAGAAGCCACCCTTTCGATCTGACAAATTAAACAACGTTGGTCCCTCAGGTTCAAAAAGTTTGATTTTCACAAAAACTTCTTTTAGAAATAATGGCCTTGGCCCTAGCCTTAGCTCTAGCCTTAGCTCTAGCCTTAGCTCTAGCCTTAGCTCTAGCCTTAGCTTTAGCCTTAGCTCTAGCCTTAGCCCTAGGTTTAGTCCTAGACCTAGCCTTAGCTCTAGCCTTAGCCCTAGGCTTAGCCCTCGCCTTAGCCCTAGACTTAGTCCTAACCTTAGCTCTAGCCCTAGCTCTAGCCTTAGCCCTAGGCTTAGTCCTTGCCTTAGCCCTAGGCTTAGCCCTCGCCTTAGCTCTAGCCCTAGGCTTAGCCCTAGACTTAGTCCTAGACCTAGCCTTATCCCTTTGAAAATGGGATTTTTTGTTTATAGGCAAAATCCAATTGGTGAGGACCGGATTCGAACCCTCACCTGTTGGCTCCATGGAGGCGCCTTTTACCCACTCGGTCATCCGGGTCATCTGATCAAGGGTTTTCGTTTGGACTTATATACTTATAAACCTGGGGACCGAGCACTTTCGGTGCTCTGAGAATGCCGTATATATTTTTTTCAATTCTTTCGAATTTTTAAAATTTTTTACGAATTTTTTAAATTTAAAAAAAATCTTTTGAGTTTTTAAAAATTTTTTTCGAATTTTTTAAATTTTTTTAGAATTTTTTCAATTTTTAAAAAAAATTTCGAGTTTTTTTTCGAATTTTTTCAATTTCTATTTAATTTTTCGTTTTTTTCAAATAAATCGATTTTTTCAAAAAAACATTGAAAAGCAAAAAATTATATGTTGAGACGGAGATTGAACCAACGCCTTTACGATGCGAACTAACGCTTTATCAACTGCGCCATGAAAGCAATATTGTATTCTTCTGAAAAAATACATAAGCTAAAAAAGCAAAATAAAAAATTGAATTTTTTAATTTTTTTAGAAGGGGTACCCCCATGATTTTGGGATCGTTTTTCTTCTCTCACTGAGCTCTTTCCAAAAATCTAAGTCGTAACGGGACTGCAGTTAAGGTTACAAAATTCGGTGACACAAACAAACAAACAGACAGACATTTCTCGTTTAATATTATAAGATTATTTTAGTCGACAGTGAAGGAAAATCACAATCCCCCATTGGATTAACTTATTCATGTGTTTGTGCTGATGGATACACGACAGGAAAAGAACCAAATACTTGTGTTTAGAGAATATGATTCCCCTTTCCAGCTAAACTTATTTTCAAAACTTTTTTACATATCATTAATCGATATGAAAAACCTTATTATCGCGACTAAAAAATTTAGTCGACCATCTGAGTGTTAAACAATTTTTTGATTTTATAAAGCTTTATTGTTAAAAAAATACAAGGTGGAGCAAAAAAAGTTCCATTTTACCATTTTTTCATGAATTTTGGTCCCAAAAATATTTTCTTAAAACTCACTTTATTATGGGTAATTTGATGCATAGGAATCGATTACACACATTCTCGAAGCGTGAAAATGCTTCTCTGACCCTGATTTAAGAAAAGTTTTTGAAGCGAAAATGGTCATTTTTTGCATTCTTACCCTGAATCAGGGTCAGGCAAGCGTTTTCGAGATTCAGGAATGCACGCAATAGATTCCCCGTACCGGATTACCCCTCATAGAGTCATTTTTAGGAAAAATTTTGAGTCCAAAATTCATAAAAAATGACAAAATGGGACTTTGTTGCACCATCCTGAACAACTATTAAATAATAAACATAAAATCATTGCTTATAAATTAGAGAACTTAGAGAATATAAATAACAACAAAAACCCGAGAATTGTACGAATATGCATTTATGCGGCTTCCAAGTGCCTCACTTCATGAAAATATGCATTTATGCGAGTATGTGACATAACACCACAATCTGTTTCACGCCGTGAGCAGAAAAAGTGGGGGTATATTCTATTCCCGCATATCGTTCAAAAAAGTTGGAACCCCATAGTAACTCACCGAAAATCACTCACTGAGACGAATAAAATGACACCGAAATTATCAAATTTGAAAATTTCTTCTTCGTTGATGACGACAACACAATATTTTTTGTGTGTGGAGGGGGGGGGGAGTAAAGGGGCAACTTCCGAAAAAACACGGTGGATGGATCTATTTTTGGATTTCTTACCCTTGAATGCTCTACCTCCACTTTAATCATGTAACGAAGACAAAGCCTTATCATTTGGATGGTAAAGGGGGTATATATTTTTAGAAGCAAGAATAAAGATCTTATTGCAGGGTTGCCTGAATACGCTAAGCATTTTGATGTTTTTGAGAAACTAATGATTTTTTTTCAAAAATGGGGAGAAGGCCGAAAAAACTTAAGACACGGTCTCTGTAAGGATCACCGGGCCGGCGGGCCAAGGGTCAGGGATTTTTTTTGTGTCCAATAAAATTGATAGGATATTGGTCCCTGATCACGAAATCGAGAGAAAAAAATTCTGAAACATCACCCCTGTGGAC
>OZJO01025030.1:0-27889 GCA_900406225.1 Acrobeloides nanus | reverse complement strand
CGCGGGCGGCATGCTGGGCGGCGGCGCCCCGGGCTCGGCGAACGGCGACGGGAAGCGCGGCGGCCGCGGCCTCGGCGGCCCGGTCGCACCGAAGCTCGAGGAGGACGTCGACCTGGGTCCGCGCTCGGAGGGCGCCGGAGCGGGCGGACGCGCCTGACCGGGCGACGCCCCGCCACCACTGACAGCCAGCCCCGCCGCCCGGTCACACGGCCGGTAGGGCCCGAGACGCACCGAGGGAGCACCCGGATGAGCGGAACACCGCGACTCGCACCTCCGCGCGTGCCCAGCGGCAAGATCCTCGTGCAACCTCCTCCCGAGCTCGTCCCCGCCGACGGGGCCGGGGGCATCCTCACCTCACTGCTCCCGATGATCGGCTCGGTCGGCGCGATCGTGATGGTGACGATCTCCAACGCCGGGCCGACCGGCTTCATCACCGGAGGCATGTTCCTGCTGTCGTCGCTCGGCTTCGTCGCCGTGAACGGGTGGCGACAGCGCTCGCAGCGAGCCGCGCAGGTGCTTGCCAACCGGCGCGAGTACCTCGCCTACCTCTCGGAGCTGCGGGATACCGTGCGCAGCGCGGCCCGCCAGCAACGCCGGCACGGGAACTGGATCCACCCGGCCCCCGCCGCGCTCCCGTTCCTCGCCGAGGAGCGCACCCGCGTCTGGGAACGGGCCGGGACAGACGACGCCTTCCTCCGCACCCGTGTGGGAGTGTCCGATCAGCCGCTGTGCATCACACTCGAGGCGCCCGAGCTCCCTTCGCTCGCTCAACTCGACCCGGTCGCCGCGAGCGCGGCGCACCGGTTCATGCTCACCCACGAGATCCAGCCCGCGCTGCCGCTCGCCGTCGACCTCGGGGACGACGCCCGCACCGAGATCATCGGCTCCGACGAAGACGCCGTGCGGGCGCTCGCGCGATCGATGGTCATCGGCCTCGCCGCCCTCCACGACCCCGACACCCTCCAGATCGCCGTTCTCGCCGGGCCCTCGCAACTGCCCCACTGGGAATGGGCGAAGTGGCTGCCGCACGCGCAATCGGTGCGGGTGGAGGATCGCGTCGGGCCCGCACGCCTGATCGCCTCCGATCTCGACACTCTCGAGGACCTGCTTCCGGCGGGTCTGCGCGAGCGTCCGCGATTCGGCCGCGACACCCGCACGAGCCCGCACATCGTGATCCTCGTCGACGGGGTACGGCTGCCCGCGGGGCATCCGATCGTCGGCGGCGAGGGCATGGCCGGCGTCACGGTACTCGAACTCCCCGAACGGTGGAGCGACCTCGACGACCACGGCACCCTGCGCATCGCCCTGCCGACCGAGGGGCGCACGGTCAGCGAGCTCATCCACCTCGGTCGCGCAGCCGTGCCCTTCACGCCCGATACCGTGACGATCGTCGAAGCCGAGGCGACCGCCCGGCGACTGCTGCCGCTGCACTCCCAGCCGACGGCGTCCACCGGCGAGACCGGCAGTGCTCAGCGAGAGCTCGTCGAGCTGCTCGCTCTACCCGACGTGCGTGACATCGACGTCGATCGCACGTGGCTTCCCCGTCTCGAACGCGACCGGCTGCGGGTGCCGATCGGACAGGACACCTCGGGCGCCGCCCTCGTGCTCGACCTGAAGGAAGCCGCGCAGCAGGGCATGGGACCCCACGGTGTGCTCATCGGCGCCACCGGCTCCGGGAAGTCGGAGGTGCTGCGCACCCTCGTGCTCGCGCTCGCCCTCACCCACTCCCCCGAGCAGCTCAACTTCGTGCTCGTCGACTTCAAGGGCGGCGCGACCTTCGCCGGCATGGCCGGGATGCCGCATGTCTCGGCGATCATCACCAACCTCGGTCAAGAGCTCGCTCTGGTCGACCGCTTCCAGGATGCCCTGCAGGGCGAGGTGGTGCGGCGGCAGGAACTGCTGCGCTCCGCCGGGAACTTCGCCAACGTCAGCGACTACGAGAAGGCGCGCAAGAACGGCCGCAGCGACCTCGAACCGCTCCCCGCGCTGCTGATCGTCGCCGACGAGTTCAGTGAGCTGCTGTCGGCCAAACCCGAGTTCGTCGACAGCTTCATCAACATCGGCCGCGTCGGTCGCTCGTTGCAGGTGCATCTGCTGCTCGCGTCACAGCGACTCGAGGAGGGCAAGTTGCGCGGTCTCGACACCTACCTCTCCTACCGCATCGGTCTGCGCACCTTCTCCGCCGCCGAATCCCGCAGCGTGCTCGGCGTTCCCGACGCGTACACGCTCCCTCAGGAGCCCGGAGTGGGATACCTCAAGGCCGACACCGAGAACCTCGTGCAGTTCCGCGCGGCCTATGTGTCCGGGCCCCCGAAGACATCGCGCTCCCGCCGCAGCGTCGACGCCGGCGACGGCATCGCCGGCAATGCCGAGATCGAACTGTTCACGGCGGTCGCGCAGCACACGGATGCCGCGACCCCCGCGGTGGCGGAGACATCCGAGCCGGTCGTGGAGGTCGAAGAACGTTCGACCTTCCAGATCGCGGTCGAGCGCATGAGCGGTCGCGGCCCCGCCGCGCACCAGGTGTGGCTGCCCCCGCTCGAGGTGCCCGCCACGCTCGACCAGCTCATGCCCGATCTCGTCGCGGACCCGCAGCTCGGGCTCGTCTCGCCGGGCTGGCGCGCGGCCGGGTCGCTCGTCGTGCCGCTCGGGATCGTCGACGTCCCCCTCGAACAGCGCCGCGAAAACCTCGTGGTCGCTCTCGGCGGGGCCGCCGGCCACGTGGCGATCGTCGGCGGCCCCCTGAGCGGAAAGTCCACCGTCGCGCGCACCCTTCTCACCGCCGTCGCCCTCACACGCACGCCCCTCGAGGTGCAGTTCTACGTGCTCGACTTCGGCGGCGGCACGTTCACAGGCCTGCAGAGGCATCCGCACGTGGCGGGGCTCGCGACCCGCACCGAAGAGGAGGCGGTGCGACGGACGGTCGCCGAGATCGAGCAGATCATCGATGCTCGGGAGCAGTTCTTCCGCCAGCACGCGATCGACTCCATCGACACCTACCGACAGCGCCGTGGTGCGGGGCTCGTCGACGACGGATACGGCGACGTCTTCCTCATCGTCGACGGATGGGCGACGCTGCGTACCGAATACGAGCCGCTCGAACCCCGGATCCAGGCGATCGCCGCCCGCGGTCTAAGCTTCGGAGTGCACGTCGTCGTCACCGCCAACCGATGGCTCGAGATCCGCGCGAGCCTGAAGGACCTCATCCAGACCCGCATAGAGCTGAGGCTCGGCGACCCGACCGACTCCGAGATCGACCGCAAGCAGGCCCTCAACGTGACCGCCGGACGCCCGGGACACGGGCTCGCGCAGAACCGGCTCCACATGCTCACGGCGCTCCCCCGCGTCGACGGCGACGGTGACCCCGCCGGGCTCGCGGGCGGGGTCAGCGACCTCGTCGCCCAGACCGCCGCCGCCTGGCGCGGCCCCGCCGGGCCGAAGCTGCGCCTGCTGCCCGAGCGCATCACGCTCGACGCGGTGCGCGCGGAATCCGACCCCTCCTCGCGCCGGTTCCTGCTCGGCATTGACGAAGCACAGCTCGCCCCGTTCGGCATCGATCCCGCCGTGGAGCCGCACCTCTTCCTCTACGGCGATGCCGGGTCGGGCAAGTCGTCGTTCCTGCGGGGCATCGTGCAGGAGATCACGCGCCACTACAGCGCCAGCGAGGCGAAGATCTTCGTCGTCGACTACCGCCGATCGCTTCTCGGCGAGATCCCGTCTGACTACCTCGGCGCCTACCTGACCTCGCACGAGATGGCGACGGGCGGCCTCAGCGAGCTCGCCGCGTTCTTCGCCGGCCGCATCCCGGGCCCCGACGTGTCGCCCGAACAGTTGCGGCAGCGGTCGTGGTGGACGGGCGCCGAAGGCTTCATCCTCGTCGACGACTACGACCTCGTCGCCACGAGTCAGGGCAACCCGCTCGCTGTGCTGCAGCCGCTGCTCGCGCAGGCGGGCGACCTCGGTCTGCACGTCATCCTCACGCGCCGCGCGGGCGGGGCGAGTCGGGCCGCCTACGACCCGATCATCCAGCGGTTCACCGACCTCGGCACGACAGGCATCCTGCTCAGCGGCAACCCCGAGGAGGGCGCACTGATCGGGCGGGTGAAGCCCGCGGCATCCATCCCGGGACGCGCACAGATCGTGAGCCGCGAGCGCGGACACCTCACCGCGCAGCTCGCGTACGCGCCCCCGACGGTGTCGTAGCGGCGCTCCCCTCAGGCGAACAGTTCGCGACCGTCGGGGTCTCCCACCCGCCACGGCCGCAGCGACTCGGGCGCCGGCCACGGCAGGACGATGACCTCGTGCGGCGCATCGATCGCACCGAAGTCGTCGGTCTTCACGACGACCCGGCCGGCGTCAGGGGTGATCTCCACCAGGCGCACGCGCAGATCGACGCCGCCGCGCATGAGCACCCACGGCTCGGCCAGCCACGCCAGCCCTCCGGCCTCGAGAGCGTCTTCGGCGTCGAGCCAGTCCTGTGCGCCGGATACCGCGCGCCCCAGCAGGTCGACGGCGACCCAGGCATCACCGAGGGGACGGATCCACCCGAGCAGCTCGCCGTCGTCGCGGCGGTAGGGAGTGCTGTCTGCAGGGACCATCCCGTCATGCTCCGCCGGCGGCCGCCCGGTGTCCAGCGCGTCAGTCGATCTCGGCGAACGCGCGCACCGGGAAGGTGCCGAACCCCTCGACCGCCGGCGGCGCGGCGGTGAAGCGCGCACCGGACGCCGGGACATCCCCGAGTCTCGTCAGATGCTCGACGACGTGCACGCCCGCGGCGAGCAGCGCCGAGTGCGTCGGACGTTCCCCGCCCGACTCGGTGTCGTCGATGTTGAGCGAGTCGATGCCGACGAGCGTCACGCCCTCGGCGATGAGCCACTCGGCGGCCTCGCCGGTCAAGAACGGCGCGCCCGCGCCGTAGGCGGGAGTGCCGAAGTGGCGGTCCCAGCCGGTGTGCAGCAGCACGGCCGCACCGCGCAGGTCGCGACCGGCGAGCGCGTCGACACCGATGCCGCGCGCCCCGGGCGTCCAGGCGTCGGTGAGCGAGAAGACCTCGGCCCGCAGGCCCACGAGCGTCGCGAGGTCGAGACCGGCGAGATCGGGGCCCTGGGCGTAGCGGTGGTAGGGCGAGTCGAGGTAGGTGCCGGTGTTGCCGATCATCGTGATGATGTCCATCGCGAACTCGGTGCCCGGCGCGTAGCGCGCCCGCGAGTCCTCGCGGGTGAGGTGCGAGGTGATCGTCGGGGCCGGCAGGCCCGGGTAGGTGACGAGTCCGGCGCGGATCGGATGCGACAGGTCGACGATGCGTCGGGATGCGGCGGTCATGTGCTCATCCTGACGGATGCCGCACCCCACCCGGCGTGCAGCGACGGCCAGGTGTGCGCGGCTTTCGGCCATGCCCGCGCGCCGCGCAGGAGTGCCCGCCCCCGGCAGGCCGGAACGCCTGATGGGACGGATGCGTCGGGCGCACCGGGCCCGCCCGCGGCCGTCAGCGCATGATGAGGTAGCCGCGGTCGGCGGCGAAGCCGCCGATGCGGTGGCCGGCCGCCAGGTGCCCGACGAGCGCATCGCGCACCCGCAGCCGCCAGGCCGCGGCATCCGGGTCGCCGGCCGCGCGCAGCGCCTCGATGTCGGAGGGCACCGGCACCGTCGCGATCACCTCGTCGTCGGCGGGAGCCGGGGCGGGGGGACCGGCGACATCCCACTCGACGAACACCCGATCGGTCGCGTCGCCCCGGTTGATGCCGTCGTTCATCGGCCCGTAGAAGTCGACGAGGTACTCGGTGGCGCGGGCGCCGAGGCGCGTGAGGTTGAAGTGCGCGTTGCGGGCGACGAGAGGGTCGTACGTCCAGGTGATGCGCGCGATGCCGCGTTCTGCCGCCCAGGCGCGCTGGTGCTCTTTGAGCTGGCGGCCGAGGCCGCGCCCGCGCAGGCCCGGCGCGACGCCGGTGACGTGCGAGTGCAGCGCGCTGAGGGCGGGCGCCGAGAAGAACGCGATGGACGCCGCGACCATCTCGTCGCCCTCGTGCGCGGCGAACACGTAGTTGCCGCCGTGCGCGAGCGCGGTCATGAGGTTGGTCGGCACGGCGTCCTGATCTCCGCCCCAGACGCGGCGCAGCAGCGCGGCCGCCGCGAACACCTCGTCGGTGGTCTCGATCGGTCGCACCTCGAGGGGCGGCATCCGCTCGCTCACGCGGCCTCGCTCTGCTCGACCATCGTGACGAACTCGGCGAACAGGCCCGGCCAGGCCATCACGCCGTAGGGCGTGCGCGCGACGACGACCCGGCTGTGACCGAGCAGCTCGTGCAGCAGGTTCGCTGTCTTGAGCGGATGCGTGCGGTCGCCGCTCCACGCGAGGATGAGCGTCGGCACCTCGACCTTCGCGATCGCCTTCTTCTTCGGGAAGTCGGTCGCCGCCGCCCCGCGCATGACGGTGGGGAGGAGGTCCTCGGGGATCGTGATGCTCGTCGCGGGCGCGTCGGCGAGCGCGGGCGGCACCGGTGCCGTCGACCCGTGCTGCACGAACGCGGCGATGCCGCCGTGCTCGACCATCTCGGCGTTCGCCAGATACGTCTCGCGCTGCGCGATACGGCTCTTCCACGCGGTCGGCGGGGTGACGAGGGTGAGCGAACGGAACCGCTCAGGTGCGGCGACGGCCGCGTGCAGCAGGGTGCCGGTTCCCATCGACGGACCGATGCCGTGCACGGTCTCACCCGGTGCGACGTGGTCGAGCAGCGCCAGCAGGTCGTCGGCGAGACGGTTCCAGCCGTAGTCCGCTTCGACCGGCGTGCCCGTCGACAGCCCGTGTCCGCGGGCGTCGAAACGCAGGATCCGATGTCCGCGCAGCGCGCGGGCGAGGTTGAGTCCGAGCTGGCCGTCGCGTTCGCGACTGGACGTCAAACCGTGCAGCTGCACCACGAGGGGACCCGTGGTTCCGGTGACGTCGTAGTCGAGAATCGCTCCGCGCACCTGGAAAGCCGGCACGACGCCTCCTGCGTTCTTTTCGCGAAACGTGTGACCCCTACACTACGACGCCATGCGCCTCACCACCGTCGCCCAGATGGCCCTCCCGCAGGGCACCCTGCACAGCTACGCCGTGCGGGCGACGATCGATCCGTCGCGCGAGGTGCCGGTGTCGTTCGACCAGGGCCGGCACGTGGGCCACGGCGACCGCCCGGGATCGTGGATGGCCGTCGCGTTCCGCCTTCCCGTCGCCGCCGATCGCGACGCCCTCGCCGACGCCTGGCAGCGCACCATCGCGCGTCACGGCACGCTGCGCACGGTGTTCTCGCTCGATGCCGGACGGGTACGGCTGCACGAGGCATCCGTCGACGGCGGCACCTGGCGCACCCACGACGTGCCCGGCACGACCCGTGACGCGCTGCGCGGTCTGCTCGACGCGGAGTGCCGCCCGTTCGCGGCGCCGTCGTACCTGCTCGCGGTCGTCGAGCCCGAGCCGGACGCGGCCGACGCGCGCCCGGTCGTCGTGCTCGCGAGCGACCACTCCCACGTCGACATGTGGTCGCTGCTGATCCTCGCGCACGACGTGCGCGCGGCGCTCGAGGGCGAGACGACGGATGCCGCTCCCGCCGCCCCGTTCGCCGACCACACCCGCGCGCTCGCGGCGATGCCCGACACCCCGCCCGAGATCACCGAGCGATGGAACGAGATCCTGCGCGCGGGCGGCGGGCGGATGCCGGTGTTCCCGCTCCCGCTCGGCGACGTGAGCGCTCCGGTCGAGGCCATCGTCGAGGTGCGCGACGTGATCGACGGGATGCAGCTGCGCTCCCTCGAGGAACGGGCGCGGGCGCGCGGCATCCGGGTCATCGCCCTCGCCGTGTCGGAGCTCGCACGCCTGTTCCGCGACCTGGCGGATGCGCCGCTGCGCGCGGTCTTCCCGGTGCACTCCCGCGGCGAGGCCCGGTGGCGCGACTCGGTCGGCTGGTACATCACCAACGCGGTGCTCGAGGTGACCGACCCGGAGCCGTCCGCCGCGGCGGCCGCGATCGACGAGGCCGTACGGCTCGGCGCCTACCCGCTCGCCCCGATCTTCGACCGGTTCGGCCACGTGCCGCCCGCGCCCGGGATGTTCGCGATCTCCTGGCTCGACATGCGCCGGATGCCGGCGCGCATCGATCCGGCCCTCGAGCCGCAATACGTGTCGGCGGTGCTGCCGACCGACAACGTGATGATCTGGTTCATCGCGAACGAGACCGGGCTGCACCTGCGCTGCCGCTACCCCGACACTCCTACGGCCCGCGAGAGCGTAGGCGGGTGGCTCGACGCCCTCACTGTGCGGCTCGCGGCGGCCGCGGCATCCGAACCGGTCGCGGGCTGAGGCCGGCACGGCGGTCGGCGCCGGGGCGCTCGCTCCCGCGTCGGCCGACGGCCGGTCGGCGCACCATCACCACCCCCGGAGCGGTCGCGCGCCTCAGCCGCGGGCCGCGCGCAGCCCGGAGATGAGCCCCTCGAACGGCAGATCGGCGGCGCCGACCAGCAGGCGGTCGTCGCCGAGCGCCGCGACGCGCACCTCGACATCGGCGATGCCCGCCATCGTCTGGGCGCGCACGTCGGCGGTGAGTCCGGCGAGGTCGACGTCGGCGAGGGCCGCGAGGAACCCGCCGAGGATCACCACCGCCGGGTTCATGACGTTCGCGGCGTTCGCGAGCGCCGTCGCGAGGATGCGGCGCTGGCGCGCGATCTCGAGGCGCCCCGAGGGTCCGGCGGCGGCCATCGCCTCGCCGAGGTCGGCGCCGTCGCCGGGCGAGACGCCGAGCGCCGCGAACAGGCGCGCCTGGGCGACTTCGTCCTCGAGCACCCCGTCGTCGGCACGGCGGTCGGCGGCGGCGATGATGCCCGGCCGGTTGTGGCCGAACTCCCCCGCGAAGCCGGCGGCGCCGCGCACGAGCACACCGCCGACGATGAGCCCGCCGCCGATGCCGCTCGCGCCGCCGTTGAGGTAGACGATGTCGAACGCGTCGCGGCCGGCGCCGTAGCGGTGCTCGGCGAGGGCGCCGAGGGTGGCGTCGTTGGCGACGAAGGTCGGTACGGATGCCGCGTCCCCGACGCGCTGCGCGAGGGCGTCGTCGCGCCAGCCGAGGTGGGGCGCGTCGACGACGACCCCGTCACTGGAACGCACGAGACCGGGCACGGCGAGTCCGACGCCGATGACCCGGTGTGCCGCGGCATCCAGTGTCTCGGGGATCCAGCGGGCGACGAGGCCGGCGACCTCCGCAGCGGTCGGGGGTCGGCGGAACGGCACGCGCTCGCGCACGGCGAGGGTCTGGTCGAGGCGCACGGCGGCGAGGGTGACGGCATCGACTTCCGGGTTGACCGCGATCGCGACGGGCGCGGACGCGACGGTCACGACCGGCGAGGGGCGGCCGACTCCGCCGCCGGCACCGGGCAGCGACTCGGTGACGAGGCCGTCCGCGTCGAGCTCTGCGACGAGGGCGGCGATCGTGGAGCGATTCAGGCCGGTGGCCTGCACGAGCTCCGACCGGGTCTGCGCGCCGTCGCGACGCAGCAGGTCGAGCACGTGCGCGAGATTCTCCTCGCGCACGGCGGGAACGGATGCGGCCATGTCCCGAGTGTAGTATGTTGTCGCTCACAACAATTTGATGCGAAGGAGCACCATGACCACGCCCACCGCCGCCGACAAGTTCTCGTTCGGTCTCTGGACCATCGGCTACAACGGCGCCGACCCGTTCGGCGGCCCGACCCGTCCGGCCCTCGACGTGGTGCATGCGGTGGAGAAGCTCGCCGAGCTCGGCGCCTACGGGCTCACCTTCCACGACGACGACCTGTTCGCGTTCGGCTCGACAGACGCCGAGCGCCAGCACCAGATCGACCGCCTGAAGGGCGCTCTCGCGGCGACCGGCCTCATCGTGCCGATGGTCACCACCAACCTCTTCTCCGCGCCCGTCTTCAAGGACGGCGGCTTCACCTCGAACGACCGCCAGGTGCGCCGCTTCGCGCTGCGCAAGGTGCTGCGCAACCTCGACCTCGCCGCCGAGCTCGGCGCGAAGACCTTCGTGATGTGGGGCGGCCGCGAGGGCGCCGAGTACGACGCTGCGAAGGACATCCGCTCGGCCCTCGAGCGCTACCGCGAGGCGGTCAACCTGCTCGGCGACTACGTCACCGACAAGGGCTACGACATCCGCTTCGCGATCGAGCCGAAGCCGAACGAGCCCCGCGGCGACATCCTGCTGCCGACCGTCGGTCACGCACTCGCGTTCATCGAGTCGCTCGAGCGCCCCGAGCTCGTCGGCCTCAACCCCGAGGTCGGACACGAGCAGATGGCGGGGCTGAACTTCGCCGCCGGCATCGCCCAGGCGCTGTACCACGGCAAGCTCTACCACATCGATCTCAACGGCCAGCGGGGCATCAAGTACGACCAGGACCTCGTCTTCGGCCACGGCGACCTGCACAATGCGTTCGCGCTGGTCGATCTGCTCGAGAACGGCGGCCCCGACGGCGGCCAGGCGTACACCGGCCCCCGCCACTTCGACTACAAGCCCAGCCGCACCGAGGACGAGAACGGCGTGTGGGACTCCGCCGCCGCCAACATGCGCACCTACCTGCTGCTCAAGGAGCGCGCCGCGGCCTTCCGCGCCGACCCCGAAGTGCAGGAGGCCCTGCAGGCTGCCCGCGTGCTCGAGCTGCAGACGCCCACCCTCGGCGCGGGCGAGAGCTACGACGACCTGCTCGCCGACCGCAGCGCCTACGAGGACTTCGACGCGAGCGCCTACTTCGGCGCCCGCGGGTTCGGCTTCGTGCGTCTGCAGCAGCTCGCGACCGAGCACCTGCTCGGCGCGCGCTGACCGGCGGCGGGGAGAACGGCGATGGCGCTCGTCGCGGGCGTGGACTCGTCCACGCAGTCGTGCAAGGTGCTGATCGTGGATGCCGCGACCGGCCGGGTCGTGCGCGAGGGTCGGGCGTCGCACCCCGACGGCTCCGAGGTCGACCCGGAACGGTGGTGGGAGGCGCTGCAGGAGGCGATCGCCGCCGCCGGCGGTCTCGATGACGTCGAGGCGTGGGCGATCGGCGGCCAGCAGCACGGCATGGTGGCGCTCGACGCGACCGGTGAGGTCGTGCGGCCCGCGCTGCTGTGGAACGACACCCGTTCGGCGGGCGCCGCCCGCGATCTCATCGCCGAGTTCGGTGCCGACGACCTCGCCGAGCGCTCGGGCGTGGTGCCCGTGGCATCCTTCACGATCACCAAGCTCCGCTGGCTGCGCGATCACGAGCCCGAGGCCGCCGCCCGGGTCGCCGCGGTCGCGCTGCCGCACGACTGGCTCACGTGGCGACTGCGCGGCTTCGGGCCGGTGGCAGGCGCCGAGCCGCGCTTCGACGAGCTCGTGACCGACCGCTCCGACGCGTCGGGCACGGGCTACTGGAGCCCCGCGACCGGGGACTACGACCGCGACCTGCTCGTCGCCGCGCTCGGCCATGACGCGCGTCTTCCCCGCGTGCTCGCTCACGACGAGCAGGTGACGGATGCCGCGGGCCGCCGCGTCGGTGCCGGCGCCGGCGACAACGCGGGCGCCGCGCTCGGCGTGGGCGCCGTGCCCGGAGATGTGATCGTGTCGATCGGCACGAGCGGCACCGTGTTCGGCGTGAGCGCCGAGCGCACGATCGACCCGACCGGCACGGTGGCGGGGTTCGCCGCCGCAGACGGCAACTTCCTGCCGATCGTGGTGACCCTGAACGCCGCGCGGGTGCTCGATGCGATCGCACGACTGCTCGGCGTCGACCTCGACGAGCTCAGCCGGCTCGCCCTCGCCGCCCCGGCGGGTGCCGCGGGACTGCGACTCATCCCCTATTTCGAGGGTGAGCGCACGCCCAACCTGCCCGACGCGACGGCGAGCCTCGAGGGCATGACGCTCGCCTCGACGACGCGCGAGAACCTCGCGCGCGCGGCGGTCGAGGGCATGCTGTCGGGACTCGGCGCCGGCATCGACGCGCTGCGCGGCCTCGGGGTGCCGGTGAACCGGGTGCTGCTCATCGGCGGCGCCGCGCGCTCGACGGCCGTGCAGCAGATCGCGCCGCTGGTGTTCGGCGTGCCCGTCGAGGTGCCGGAGCCCGGCGAGTACGTCGCGCTCGGCGCCGCCCGCCAGGTCAGCTGACGACGGGGCGGCTGAGCGGTCAGGGCCAGCGGCTCAGCGGTCAGGCGCTCAGCGGCTCAGATCGGCGGATGCCGCGGCCGCCGCGTCGATCAGCAGCGGCACGACGGTCTCGGCGAGGCGCTCAGCGGTACCGGGCCCGCCCGAGGTCGCCACGTTGACCGCGGCGACGGCCCGGCCGGCACGGTCGCGCACCGCGACGGCGGCGGAGACGAGCAGCGGCTCGAGCTCGCCGTCGACGATCGCGTACCCCTGCTCGCGCACCGCGGCGAGCTGACGCGCCGCCTCCGCCGGAGTGTGGCGGTCGCCGGAGGCGGCGATCCGCGCGAGCGCGTCGGCCTCGTCGAGGTCGGCCAGCAGCACCCGGCCCATGCTCGTCGCGAACGCGGGGAACCGGGTGCCGATCGTGATGCGCACGCTCATGATGCGGCGGGTCGGCACGCGGGCGATGTAGACGATGTCGCCGCCGTCGAGCACGGATGCCGACACCGACTCGTCCACCTCGCGCGAGAGGCGTTCGAGGTGGGGCTGCACAAGCTCCGGCAGCGTGAGCGACGACAGGTAGCTGAACCCGAGGTCGAGCACCCGGGGCGTCAGCGCGAAGGTGGCGGCCGCGGCATCCGTCCGCACATAGCCGAGGGTCTCGAGCGTGCGTAGGAACCGTCGCGCGGCCGCGCGGGGGATCTCGGTGCGCCGGGCGACCTCACTGAGGGTGAGCTGCGCGTGATCGGCGTCGAAGGCGCGGATGACGGCGAGCCCCCGGGCGAGCGACTGCACGAAGTCCTCGGACGCGCGGGCGCCGTCGGCGTCGGGCGGCGTCGCGTCGGTCATCGCTCTATCTTTCCAGCACCACCGCGAGGCCCTGACCGACCCCGATGCACAGCGCCGCCACGGCGACGCCGCCACCGCGACGGGCGAGCTCGTGCGCGGCGTGACCGAGCACCCGACCCCCGGAGGCCCCGAGCGGGTGACCGATCGCGATGGCGCCGCCGTGCACGTTGACCTTCGCGGGATCGAGGTCGGGCCAGCCGGCGATGCACGCGAGCGACTGCGACGCGAACGCCTCGTTCAGCTCGACCACGTCGACGTCGGCCCAGGTGCGACCGGCTGCGGCGAGCGCCTTGTTCGCCGCCTCGATCGGCGCGATGGGGAACACGTCGGGGTCGACCCCGTGGGTCGCCCGGCCCGCGATGCGCGCGAGCGGCTCCCCCTCGATCTCCCCTTCGGCGGCGAGCAGCACGGCGGAGGCGCCGTCGTTGATCGAGGAGGAATTGCCCGCGGTGACGCTGCCGTCGGCGGCGAAGAGGGCCTTCAGCCCCGCGAGCTTCTCGACCGAGGTGTCGTCGCGGATGCCCTCGTCGCGCGCCAGGTCGACACCGGGCACGGCGACGATCTCGGGGGCGTACACACCGTCCGCCCAGGCCTGTGCGGCGAGCCGGTGCGAGCGCACCGCGAAGGCGTCCTGCGCGTCGCGGTCGATGCCCCACTCGCGGGCGATCTTCTCGGCCGACTCGCCGTTGCTGATCGTCCACGGCGTCGGCAGCGCGCGGTTGACCATGCGCCAGCCGATCGACGTGTTCCACATCGTCTGGTTGCCCGTCGCCAGCCATGGCTTCGGCGACTTCTCGACGACGAACGGGGCGCGGCTCATCGACTCCACGCCGCCGGTGAGCACGATGCGGGCGTCGCCCGACTCGATCGCGCGGGCCCCCTGGATCGCCGCCTCGAGCGACGAGGCGCACAGCCTGTTGACCGTGACCCCCGTGACGCTCGTGGGGAAACCTGCCAGGAGAGCCCCGAATCGGGCGACGTTGCGGTTGTCCTCGCCGGCCTGGTTCGCGTCGCCGAAGATGACGTCGGCGATGCGGGCGGGATCGATGCCCGCGCGCTCGACGCTCGCGCTCATGACGACGGCGGCGAGGTCGTCGGGGCGCACGCCCGACAGGGCGCCGCCACCTCGGCCGAAGGGGGTGCGGACGGCGTCGTAGACGAAAGCGGCGGGCATCAGTGCTCCTCGGCGGTGGCGTCGGCGAGCGCGAGCCCGGTGAGGGCGCGCAGGTCGTCGACGGTCGTGTCGCCGAACGCCTCGCGCACGGCGAAGCCGTCGGGGGTGACGTCGAAGACGGCGTGGTCGGTGTACACCCGCGAGACGCAACCGACGCCGGTGAGCGGGTAGGAGCACGCGGCGACGAGCTTGGACTCGCCCTGTTTGGTGAGGAGGTCGGTCATGACGTAGACGGCCTTCGCGCCGATGGCGAGGTCCATCGCGCCGCCGACCGCGGGGATCGCACCCGGCTCCCCGGTGGACCAGTTCGCCAGGTCGCCGTTCTCGGCGACCTGGAACGCACCCAGCACGCACACGTCGAGGTGGCCGCCGCGCATCATCGCGAACGAGTCGGCGTGGTGGAAGTAGGCGGCTCCGGCGAGGGCGGTGACCGCCTGCTTGCCCGCGTTGATGAGGTCGGGGTCGACGAGGCCGTCGTCGGGCGCACCGCCCATGCCGAGCAGGCCGTTCTCGGTGTGCAGCACGATCTCCTGGTCGTCGGGCAGGAAGTTGGCGACGAGGGTCGGGGCGCCGATGCCGAGGTTCACGTACGACCCCTCGGGGATGTCGGCGGCGATGCGGCGCGCGAGCTCCGCGCGCGAGATGCGGGTGGTCATCGGGCTCTCCCCTCACCGGCGGATGCCGCGGCGGCGCGTCCTTCGAGGTCGACGCCGCCGACGAACACGCCGTCGTCGAGCCACGCGCGCTCGCCCACCGCGACGACGCGGTCGACGAAGATGCCGGGCGTGACGACGGACTCGGGGTCGATCGCGCCGAGCGGCACGATCTCGTCGACCTGGGCGACGGTCACGGTGGCGGCGGTCGCCATCACGGGGCCGAAGTTGCGCGCGGTCTCGCGGAAGACGAGGTTGCCCCAGCGGTCGCCGCGCAGCGCGCTGATGAGCGCGATGTCGGCACGGATCGGCTGTTCGAGCACGTAGGTGCGACCGTCGATGACCCGGGTCTCCTTGCCCGCGGCGAGCTCGGTGCCCACGCCGGTCGGGGAGAAGAAGCCGCCGATGCCGGCGCCGGCGGCGCGGATGCGCTCGGCGAGATTGCCCTGCGGCACGAGCTCGAGCTCGATCTCCCCGGCGCGGTAGAGACCGTCGAACACCCACGAGTCGCTCTGGCGGGGGAAGGAGCAGACGATACGGCGCACGCGGCGTGCGGCGAGCAGCGCCGCGAGGCCGGTGTCGCCGTTGCCGGCGTTGTTCGCGACGATCGTCAGGTCGCCGGCACCCTGCGCGATGAGGGCGTCGATGAGCTCGACCGGCTGACCCGCACGACCGAAGCCGCCGATCATCACGGTGGCTCCGTCGCGGATGCCGCGCACGGCGGCCGCCGGGTCGGCGACGACTTTGTCGATCATGGTGCTCCGTCGGGGTGATGTTCGTTGAGCGAACGCATGTTCTTTCTGCGAACAGACTAACGCGGCATCCGAGGTTCGTCCAGACCGGCATTGCAGATGCCGCGATCGCGTGTATATCGTTGCGCCACACGGATTGATCCCCATTAAGTGCACCGTCTACATAGAGTGTGCGCGCGAGGATCCCACCGACAGGGCCGATGGAGGACCTCATGGCAGCAGTCGACGACGACACCGATCTCGCCTACGACGTGGTGGTCGTCGGCGCCGGCGCGGGCGGGCTCGCCGCCGCCGTCGCCGCGGCGCACCACGGCGCACGTGTGCTCGTGCTCGAGGCGGCCGACGTGTGCGGCGGCGCCACGGCCTGGTCGGGCGGCTGGCTCTGGGCGCCGCGCACGCTGCTCGCCCACGAGGCCGGCGTCGACGAGTCGGCCGAGGACGTCACGGCCTACCTGCGGGCCGCGCTCGGCGCCGACTTCGACGAGGAGCGGATCGCCGCGTTCCTCGACGGGGCGCCCGAGATGGTCGAGTTCTTCCACACGCGCACCGCCCTGCAGTTCGTGCCCGGAAGCCGCATCAACGACATCTACGGCGACCTGCCGCACGCCGGCACCGGCAACCGATCCGCGGCACCCCGCCCCCTCAACGCCCGCCGCCTCAGCCGGCGCACCCGCCGCCTGCTGCGCGGGCAGCTGTACGAGACCTCCTTCCTCGGGATGGGCATCATGGCCGGTCCCGACCTCGGCGCGTTCCTCGCCGCGGCCCGCGGCAGCCTGCGCGGCATCTGGCACTGCTTCTGGCGGGTCGGCCTGCATCTGATCGACCTCGTGACCCACCGGCGCGGCCTGCAGCTCGTCAACGGCACCGCGCTGGTCGGCCGTCTGCTGCAGTCCGCCGAGGACGCCGGGGTCGACATCCGCGTGAACACCCCGGCCACCGCGCTCGAGCGCGACGCCGACGGGCGCGTCGTCGGGGTCGCCGCCACCTCTCCCGACGGCCCGCTGCACGTCACCGCGCGGCACGGCGTGGTGCTCGCCGCCGGCGGGTTCCCCCGGGACATCCCCCGTCGCGGCGAACTGTTCCCCCGCACGCCGGGCGGCCGCGACCACTGGACCCTCGCCCCCGCCACCGCCGACGGCACCGGCATCCGCCTGGGCGAGAGCGCCGGCGGCCACGTGCGCACCGGGGCCTCGGCGGGCGCCTGGTGCCCCGTCTCCCTCGTGCCCTACCGCAACGGCCGGGTCGGCACCTTCCCGCACATCATGGACCGCGCGAAGCCCGGCTCGATCGGCGTCGTGAGCACCGGGCGTCGCTTCGTCAACGAGGCGAACGGCTACTACGACTACGTGACCGCCCTGTTCGAGGCGGCACCCGAGGGCGAGCCGGTGCAGGCCTGGCAGATCGCCGACGCACGGTTCGTGCGCCGCTTCCCGCTGGGCATGGCGAAGCCTCGGCCCGTGCCGCTGTTCCCCTACGTGCGCAGCGGCTACCTCACCAAGGCCCGCACCCTCGGCGAGCTCGCCCGCCGCTGCGGCATCGACGAACAGGGCCTCATCGACACCGTGCAGCGCTTCAACACCGCGGCGCGAGCGGGCGTCGACCCCGAGTTCGGCCGCGGCAGCACCCCCTTCAACCGCTACGGCGGCGACCCGTCGAGTCATCCGAACCCGTCCCTCGCGCCGCTCGAACGCGGCCCGTTCTACGCCGTGCGCATCCTGCCGGGATCCTTCGGCACGTTCGCCGGCCTCGACACCGACGCGCGCTCGCGGGTGCTCGACGACGCTCGGCACCCGATCGCCGGGCTCTACGCCGTCGGCGCCGACCAGGCGAACGTCATGGGCGGCCACTATCCCGCCGGCGGCGTCAACATCGGCCCCGCGCTCACGTTCGGGTTCCTCGCGGGCCGCGAGCTCGCGCGCGCCGAGGTCGAGGCGACCCGATGACCCGGCGGCTCGGCGTCGCCCATCTGACGCTGCTGAACCTCACCCCTCCCGAGGTCGTCGCGACCGCGGCGCAGGCCGGCTTCGACTTCGTCGGACTGCGGGTGAAGGCCGTCACGGCGAACGAACGCGCCTACCCGATGGACGCCCGCTCGCCGATGCTCGCCGAGACCCGCCTGCGCCTCGCGGACACCGGTCTCGTCGTCGAGGACATCGAGTTCCTGCCGCTGACGGCCGAGGTGACCGCCGATGACTGGCTGCCCGTGCTCGAATCGGGGGCCGCCCTCGGCGCCACCGGCCTCACCGTCGCCGGCGCGGACCCCGATCGCGGACGCCTCACCGACACGCTCGCGCGTCTGACGGCGGATGCCGCGGCCCACGGCATCCGCCCCCTGATCGAGCCGATCAGCTACCAGCCGCTGTCGTCGATCCCGGATGCCGCGGCCCTCGCCCGCGCGACCGGCGCCGCCGTGCTCATCGACCCCCTGCACCTGCAGCGGGGTCCGAGCAGCGTCGACGACGTCGCCGCGCTCGAGCCGTCGCTGCTGCCGGTCGCCCAGCTGTGCGACGGGGCCGCCCTCCCGCCGGGGCCGACCGTCGAGGACCGTCTCACCGAGGCCCGCCGCGCCCGCCGCGTCATCGGTCAGGGCGACTTCCCCCTCGACCGGCTCATCGCGGCGCTGCCCGCGCACATCCCGCTGAGCGTGGAGGTGCCCGACGCGGCACTGCAGGCGCAGCTCACCCCCCGCGAATGGGCCGTGCTCAACGCGCGGGCCCTGCGCGAACTGCTCGCACGCGCCGACGCGCGCGCCGCGGCATCCGACCCCCGACACGAGAGCGAGATCACCCGATGAGCACCACCGACACCTGGGACGAGACCGTCGATCTGCTGGTCGTCGGCGCGGGAGCGGGCGGCCTCGCCGCCGCGCTGACCGGCGCCGACCACGGCCTCGACGTGCTCGTCGCCGAACGCACCGAGTTCCTCGGCGGCACCACGGCGTACTCGGCGGGCACCTGCTGGATGCCCGACCACCGCCATCAGCGCGCCCTCGGCCTCACCGGTGAGCGCGAGGCGGCGAGCCGCTACCTCGACACGCTCGTCGGCGACAAGGCCCCCCGCGAGCTGCGCGAGGCCTACCTCGAGCGCGGTCCCGAGATGATCGACTACCTCGACCGGCTCGGTGTGCGGTTCTACCACTCGACGACGGTGGTCGACTATCACCCCGAGATCGAGGGCGCCGGCATCGGGCGGGCGCTCGAGCCCGAGGTGTTCGACGCCCGCGTGCTCGGCCCCGAGGGGCTGCGGCGGGTGCGTCGCCCCGTGCCGGAGTTCGCCCTGTTCGGCGGCACCCTGATGGTGCGCCGCGCGGAGGTGGGACAGCTGCTGCGTCTGTTCGAGTGGTCGCCGAAGGCGGCGGCGCTCGCGCTGCGTCTCGGCGTGCGGTGGTTCTTCGACCTGTGGCGGTTCCCGCGCGGCACCCGGCTCGCGATGGGCAACGCGCTCGTCGCCCGGCTCTCGCACGAGCTCACCCGGCGCGGCGGGCGGCTGAGCTTCGACACCTCGGTGCGGGAGCTCGTGGTCGAGGATGGCCGCGTCGTGGGCGCCGTGCTCGCCGCGGGCGGCGTCGAGCGGCGGGTGCGCGCCCGTCGCGGCGTCGTGCTCGCCGGCGGCGGCTTCTCGGCCGGGGGCGCCTGGCGTGCCGAGCGGATGCCGCATCCCACCCCCCAATTCACCCGCGCCTCCGAGGGATCCACCGGGTCGACGCTCGAGGTCGGGGTCGCCGCCGGCGGCACCCTCGGACCCGACCACGGCGACAACACGTTCTGGTTCCCGAGCTCGATCGGCGTGCGCCGCGACGGGTCGCGGGTCGTGTTCCCCCACATCTGGGACCGCGCGAAGCCCGGCATCGTCGCCGTCGGACGCAGCGGCACGCGGTTCGTCGACGAATCGGTCTCGTACCACCGCTTCACCCGGGCGATGTACGCGTCGCTCGGCGCCCAGGATGCGATCCCGGCCTGGCTCGTGATCGATGCGCGCGCCCTGCACGCGTACGGGCTCGGGATGATCCGCCCGCACACCCCGCGGCGGGTGCTCGACCGCTACGTGCGCCAGGGCTACATCCATCGCGCGGACTCGATCGCGGCGCTCGCCGCCCGCATCGGGGTCGACCCGTCGGGGCTCGAGGCGACGGTCGCCGCCAACAACCGCTTCGCCCAGACCGGCGTCGACGAGGAGTTCCACAAGGGCGAGAGCAGCTTCGGCCGCCAGTACGGCGACCCGACGCACACGCCGAACGTGAACCTCGGTCCGATCGCGCAGGCGCCGTACTACGCACTCCCGCTCGTGCCGACGCCGCTCGGCACGGCGCTGGGCCTGCGCACCGACACCCGCGCCCACGTGCTCGACGCCGACGATGCCCCGATCATGGGGCTCTACGCCGTCGGCAACGACGCGGACTCGGTCATGGCCGCCGAGTACCCGGGCGCCGGCTGCCAGGTCGGCGCCGGCCTCACGTTCGGCTACGTCGCCGGGCGGGATGCCGCGGGGCTCGACAGCGTCTCGACGAAGAACCCGAGCGCGGCGGTGGTGTCGAAGTAGGCGTAGCGCACCCCGTTGCCTCGCACCGACGATCCCTCCTGGCGCACCGCGATCCCGCGCTGCGCCAGGGCGTCGACGACGGCGGCGTGGTCGTCGACGGCGAAGCGCACGTGGTGGAGCCCCGGGCCGCGCTCGTCGAGGAACTCCTGCCAGATGTCGTCGCCGCCACGAGGCGAGAGGAACTCGAGCTCGAGTCCGAACAGGTGGTAGAAGAGCGCCCCGACGCGCGTGTCGGTCGCGCGGCCGCGGTGCGTGGCATCCGGATAGTGGTTCTCCGACCGCGAGGTCGGCTCGACACCGAACACGAGGCGCATGCCCGCCTCGACGGCGTCGAGGTCGGCCACGACGATGCCGACCTGGTCGAGTGCGGAGGCGAGGTCTGCGAGAGCGGGCGGGGTGGGGGATGAGGACATCGGCGTCTCCGGGGATCGTGTGGACTCTGCGCATTGACTATGTGTTGCAGAGTCATAAAGATGTGATCATTGAATTGTCGTGAGGATATAACTCTCGCGACCCCGCCGCACTCCCCCGAAACGAGGAACCGTGGAAGCACGCTGGCTCGAGGCCTTCGTCGCCGTCGCCGAGGAACTGCACTTCGGCCGCGCCGCGCAACGGCTGCACATCGCGCAGTCTCCGCTCAGCCAGACGATCCGCCGGCTGGAATCGAGCATCGGCACCAGCCTGTTCGACCGCAACACGCGCAGCGTCTCGCTCACCCCCGCGGGACGGGCGCTCCTCCCCCTCGCCTACCGGGTGCTGCAGGACATCACCCTGGCGACCGCCGCCGCCCGCGCCGCTTCCGGGCGGGTACACGGCAGCGTGCGCATCGGGTTCTCCGGCGCGTTCAACCACATGACGCTCCCCGTGCTCGCCCGCGCCATCCGCCGCGAGCTGCCCGATGTCGACCTGCAGCTGGTCAGCCGCGTGCGCACCGGCGACGGCATCGCGAAGCTGCGCAACGGCACGCTCGACATCGCCTTCGTGGGCCTTCCCCTCGGCACCGGCGGCGACATCGACTTCCGGCTCATCGCCCGCAGCGAGATGGGCGCCGTGCTGCCGGTCGACCACCCGCTCGCCGACGAGCCCGAGATCGCGGTGCGCCAGCTCGCCGACGACGACTTCCTCTCGATGCCCATGGACGGCTCCTCGACCATGGCCGAGGGCCTCGTGCGCTGCTGCACCGCCGCGGGGTTCCGTCCCCGGGTGACCCAGGAGGTCACCGACCCGTACATGATGCTGACCTTCGTGGCCACCGGCATGGGGGTCACGATCGCCGCCGAGGACCTCGCGTCGATCATGCCCCGCGGCGCCCGCTGGGTGCGGCTCAGTGACGCCCCCTCCTACATGCACCACGGCATCGCGTGGGTGCCGTCGGAGCAGACCGCGGCGGTCTCCGCGGTGCTCGAGCTGTCCCAGCGCATCCTGCCGACGCCCCTGATCCCGGCCGGGACGTGACATCCGAATTGTGCCGAACGGGCGCACAGTCATTGACCTTTTCGATCGTGGACGCGCAAGATCGCCGGTGTCAGGCTGACACGCATCGATCGCAACCGCGGTCGATTGTCAATGACGACGGCACCTGATTCCGGCGTCACCCGAATCGAAAGCGCAGACATGTCAGCGAAGACAGTTCCGCCTCAGCCCCCCAAGAACAACGCCCGCATCGCCGCCGTCTCCGGCTTCGTCGGGAGCGCCCTCGAGTACTACGACTTCTTCATCTACGCCTCCGCCGCGGCGCTCATCTTCCCCCACATCTTCTTCCCCTCCGGCCAGCCCGGCGTCACCACCCTGCTCTCGTTCGCCACGGTCGGCGTCGCCTACGTCGCCCGCCCGTTCGGCGCGATCCTCTGGGGCCACATCGGCGACCGTTTCGGCCGCAAGCGCGCCCTCCTCGCGTGCCTCGTGATCATGGGCGTCGCGACCTTCCTGGTCGGCTGCATGCCCACCTGGGATGCCATCGGCATCGCCGCGCCGATCATCATCGTGGTGCTGCGCCTCATCCAGGGCATCTCCGCCGGCGGTGAGTCGCCCGGGTCGAGCTCGCTCACCCTCGAGCATGCCCCCGACCGCCGTCGCGCGTTCTTCACCAGCTGGACCATGGGCGGGATCATGTTCGGCATCGTGATCTCGAGCCTCGTGTTCATCCCGATCGCGGCCCTTCCCGAAGACGCCCTGCTCAGCTGGGGCTGGCGCATCCCGTTCTGGGCGTCGGCGATCGTCACGGTCGTGGCGATCATCCTGCGGCGCATGCTCGACGAGCCCGAGATCTTCGAGGACATCAAGAAGTCCGACGAGGTGTCGGCGGTGCCGATCGCGTCGCTGTTCGGTCACAACGGGCTCACTGTCGTGCGCATCACCCTGATGTCGCTGTTCACCGTGATCAACACGATGTTCAACGTGTTCCTTCTCGCGTACGGCACGACCGTCGGCGGGATGCCACGCGAGTCGCTGCTGTGGGTCATCACTGTCGCGAACTTCACCGCCGTGGTCGTCGGCCCGTTCGTGGGCATGCTCGCCGACCGCATCGGCCGCAAGCCCGTCTTCCTCACCGGGCTCGTGCTGCAGTCGCTCACGATCTACGCGCTGCTCGCCGCGGTCGACGCCGGCAACCTCGCCCTCACCTGGGTGCTCGGCGTGTTCCTCATCGGCGTCGCGTACACGCTCTCGAACGCGGTCTACCCGGCCTACTTCCCCGAGCAGTTCCCGGCCCGCGTGCGCTACACCGGCATGGCGGTGAGCCTGATGCTCGGTCTCGTGCTCGCCGGCTTCACGCCGACGATCGCCCAGGGCTTCGTGACCGGTGAGGGCAACACGCAGAACTGGCCCGCTGTCGCCTGGTTCACCATCGCGATCGTCGTGATCTCGGGCATCGCGACACTGTTCGCCCCCGAGACCGCGCGCACGCCCACGGCGAAGCTCGGACTCACGCGGGCCGAGCTCAAGGAGGCCGAGGCGGCCCAGGCGCAGCCCGCGACCGAGCGGGTCTCCGCATCGGCGTGACCGACACACCACGCCGGAAGGGATCGGATGCGCGGCATCCGGTCCCTTTCGGCACGACCGAGAGGACGTCACCATGACGACACCGGCCCCCTCCTACCTCGTCGGCCTCATCGGCGCCGGCATCGGATCGTCGGTCACCCCGGCGCTGCACGAGTCCGAGGCGGATGCCGCGGGCCTGCGCTACCTCTATCGCACGATCGACATCGACGTGCTCGGCTACGGCGTCGACGCCACGGTGGAGCTCATCCGCCGGGCCGGCGACCTCGGATACGACGCGCTGAACATCACCCATCCGTGCAAGCTCGCGGCGATCGACGCCCTCGACGAGGTGTCGCCCGACGTCGCACTGCTCGGCTCGGTGAACACGGTGCTGTTCCGGGACGGACGCGCGATCGGGCACAACACCGACCACTCCGGGTTCGCGCGGGGGCTGCGCGACGGGCTCGCCGGTCGCCCGCGTGACGCCGTGCTGCTGGTCGGGGCAGGCGGCGCCGGCGCCGCGATCGCGTACGCGCTGCTGAGCGCGGGCGTGCGCCGCCTCGAGATCGCGGATGCCGCCCCCACCCGCACGGGAGCGGTGATGCGCGCGCTCGCACCGGCCTTCCCCGACGCCGAGCTGCGCGCGCTCGCGCTCGACGAGGTCGCCGACGCCGCCGCCCGGGTCGACGGACTGGTGAACGCGACCCCGGTGGGGATGGTCGGTCACGACGGCATCCCGGTGGATGCCGCGCTGCTCCGCCCGCCGCTGTGGGTCGCCGACGCGGTCTACCGTCCGGTGCGCACGCAGCTGATCGCCGCGGCCGATGACGCGGGCTGCGCGGTGCTCGACGGTGGGCGGATGGTGGTCAACCAAGCGGCCGACACGTTCCGGCTGATCACGGGCATCGAGCCCGACCGGGAGCGCATGCGCGCCGTCTTCCTCGACCGGCTGGGGGCCGCGACGCTCGCCGGATGAGGCGGGCGCACGGGTGGGCGGCGCGATCCGCCCACCCGTGAGGGTCAGAAGTCGGCGCGGCCGCCGGACAGGTCGAATGCCGTGCCGGTGGTGAAGCTGCACGCATCGCTCGAGATCCACATGACGGTCGAGGCGACCTCGTCGATCTGCAGGAAGCGCCCCATCGGGATGAGCGCCCGCGTCCGTTCGATGAAGGCCGGCGGGAGTTGCGCGAACAGGTCGGTCTGCACCATGACGGGCGTGACCGCGTTGACGGTGACGCCGTCGTGGATGAGCTCGCGGGCGAGCGACTTCGTCAGCCCGACGACGCCGTGCTTCGCGGCCGAGTAGGCGGCGAGCTCGGGGTTTCCCTCCTTGCCCGCGATCGACGCGACGAACACGATCCGGCCCCACTGCTGCGCACGCATCGCGGGCGCGACGGCGCGGGCGGCGAGGAACGTGCCCGTGAGGTCGATCTCCAGCACCCGGCGCCACGCCTCCGGGTCGTAGTCCCACACGGGCGCGACGGGCCCGGTGATGCCGGCGCAGGCGACCAGCACGTCGATGCGGCCCGCCAGCGCGAGGGTCTCCTCCGCCGCAGCGGCGACGGAGGCGGCATCCGTCACGTCGACCCGCAGCGCGAGGGCGGGGGTCCAGCCGTCGACGGCCGTGGGATCGAGGTCCCAGACGACCACGCGGGCGCCCGCCGCGGCGAAGCGGGCACCGATACCGGCGCCGATGCCGCGGGCGCCGCCGGTGATGACGACCACAGCGTCGTCGAAGTCGAAAGTCACATGAGTCACGCCTGCACGTTAGTGCCGCCACTGCGGAGAATTACCCGCCTGGGGCTACATGAACATAGACGGATTTGGTCGTTCCCTGTCTTGATCATCCCTCGCATACTGGCCACCGGCGCACGCGCGCCGATCGTTCTGACGAAGGAGTCCCGATGGCGACGTTCGCGGTCACTTACGACTACGCGACCGACAGCGACCAGGTGCGCGACGCGCACCGACCCGAGCACGTGGCGTTCCTGCGCGGGCTGCACGAGGAGGGCGCGCTGTACATGAGCGGCCCCCTCGCGCAGGACCCGCCCCGGGCCCTGCTCATCTTCGAGGCGCCCGACGCCGACGCCCTCGCGGCCCGGCTCGACGCCGACCCGTTCCACCGGGTCGGCGCGATCGGCGTGCGCACCATCACGCCGTGGAACGTGTTCTTCGACCCGCGCGCGGCGGTGGTCGCATGACCATGCGCGTCGCCCGCACCGTCGCCCGCGAGCAGCTCGCGTTCGTCGAACTCCCCCGCCCCGAGCGCGCCCCCGGCGAGGTGCTCGTGCGCATCCTCGCGGTGACGCTGTGCGGCACCGACCTGCACATCTTCGAGGACGACTACCCCACCGAGCTGCCCCTGGTGCAGGGGCACGAGCTCGCGGGCGTCGTCGTCGAGACCGACCCCGACCGCGCCGACCTGCGCGGCGCGCGCGTCGTGATCGACCCGGTCGTCGCGTGCGGCGTCTGTCACGCCTGCCGGGCCGGACGGCCGAACGTGTGCGCGTCGCTGTCGGTGCTCGGCTGCTACGAGGACGGCGGCTTCGCCGAGTTCGTCGCCGTGCCGGCGACCCGGGTGCACCGGGTGCCCGCGGGCCTCCCGACGGAGGTCGCCGCTCTCGCCGAGCCGACCTCCATCGCCCTGCAGGCCGTGACCCGGTCGCGCCCGCAGCCGGGGGAGATCGCGCTCGTGCTCGGCTGCGGCCCGATCGGCCTCCTCGCCGCCCTGGCCCTCGCCGACCGCGGCGTCATCGTGCTCGCCGCCGACACCGATGCGGTGCGGGCCGCCACCGCGCGGGGCTTCGGGGCATCCGAGACCTTCGTGGTGGCCCCCGGGTTCCCGGATGCCGCGCAGCAGCGGACGATCGACGAGCTCACCGATCACGCGGGGCCGATCATCGTGATCGAGGCGACCGGCGTGCCGGCGTCGCTGCAGAACGCGGTGCGCCTCGTTGCGAGCGGCGGACGCGTCGTGCAGGTGGGCATCTCGACCCGCACCGTGGAGCTGTCGATGACCGACCTGCCGTACAAGGAGCTCGACCTGCTCGGCAGCCGCAACAGCCTCGGGCTCATCCCGCAGGGCCTCGACCTGCTGTCGCGTCACCGCGGCGCCGCCGAGCAGCTGCTCACCCACGCGTTCGCGTTCGACGACCTCGCCGACGCGTTCGCCGCGATGGCGGACCCGGCCGTGCCGACGGGCAAGATCGTGATCCGGATGCCGCTGGCCGAGGCGGTGCCGGCATGAGCGCCGTCGTGGCGCACGGCGCGGCGGCGCTCCCCCGCGACGTCGACGTGCTCGTGGTCGGCTCCGGTGCCGCCGGGCTCGTCAGCGCGCTGCGGGCGGCCGATGCCGGAGCGCGGGTGGCGGTCGTCGAGAAGGCGTCGACGATCGGCGGCACGACCGCCGCGGGCGGCGGCGTGATCTGGGCGCCGGCGACGGCGGTCGCCCGCGAACAGGGCTGGCACGACGACGCCGAAGCGGGCATCGCCTACCTGTCCGCGAGCTCGGGCCACGTCATGACCCCCGCGGCGATCGAGGGCTACGTGCGCACGATCGGCGCGGCCATCGACTACCTCGCCACCCGCACGCGGGTGCGCTTCACCGCTCTCGCCCGGCCCGACTACCGCGTCGAATGGCCCGGGGCGGCCCTCGGCGGGCGCAGCCTCGACAACGACGCGTTCGACCCGTCGAGCCACCCGGGACTCGCCGACGAGATCCGTCCGTCGTCGTACTTCCCCCTGCTCACGATGGCCGAGCGCGACAGGCTCGACGGCGCCGCCCCCGACCCGGCGCTGATCGCCGACCGCCACGCGCAGGGCGTGCGCACCATGGGCGGGGCGCTCATCGGGGCGCTCGCGGCCTCGGCGGCGGACCGCGGCATCCCGATCATCGCCGACGCCCCCATCGAGGGGCTCCGGCGCACGGAGGACGGGTGGGAGGCGACGTTCGGCGCGGTGGCCGTCATCGCCCGCGCCGTCGTGCTCGCCTCGGGCGGATTCGAGTGGAACCCCCGACTGCGGGACGCCTTCCTGTCGTTCCCGATCACGCCGATCAGCGCCCCCTCGAACGAGGGCGACGGGCTCGAGCTGGGCCTCGCCGCCGGTGCCGCCGTCGCCGACATGACGGCGATCTGGGGCGTGCCGGTGCTCACCCCGCCGGCCCAGCGCTACGACGGTCTGCCGTCGGGGCGCATGGGCAACGTCGAGATGACCCTTCCCGGGTCGATCGTGGTCAACCACGCCGGCGAGAGGTTCGTGAACGAGGCGCTCGCCTATCAGGACACGTCGCGGATGTTCGGCGACACCGACCCGACGACCGGGCGCCCGCGCAACATCCCGGCGTGGCTCGTCTTCGACGCCCGCTTCGCCCGGCGCTACGCGATCGGCGGGTCGGCCACCGGCGCCGCCCCCGACTGGGCCACGACCGCGCCGTCGCTCCCCGAGCTCGCCGTCGCCCTCGGCATCGACCCCGACGGGCTCGCCGCCACCGTGACGGCCTTCAACGCCGCGGCCGCCGACGGGCTCGACCCGGCGTTCGGGCGCGGCCAGAGCGCGCAGGACCGCTTCCTCGGCGACTCGACGCACGAGCCGAACCCGTGCCTCGCACCCCTCACTGAGGCGCCGTTCGCCGCCGTGCCGCTGTCCCCCGGAGTGCTCGGCACCTCGGGCGGCCTCGCCGTCGACGAGGACGCGCACGTGCTCGACTGGTCGGGCGCGCCGCTGCCGGGGCTGTTCGCGGCGGGGAACGTGGCGGCGGGAGTCTTCCGCAACACGTATCCGGGCGGCGGGGCGACCCTCGGGTCGGCCGTCGCACGCGCCTACGCGGCGGGCGACGCC
>OZJO01025027.1:0-15008 GCA_900406225.1 Acrobeloides nanus | reverse complement strand
TCAATGTTTCGGGGGGATGTAAAAAAATGAAAAAAAATTTTTTTCATAAAAAAAACCCAAACGATGAAATTCAACACCAGTACAAGCTATTACAAAAAAAATTATGAAAAAATATTTATCCCACAAAAAGTAGATAGCTTTTGAAGTTGAAAAGGGGTGGCACACAAAAATCGCGATTTTGGCTATTCTCGAAAAAGTGATTTAAATATTTTTCTAGTGTTCCTATGACGTTTACTAGCATATTTGAGCATTTTTAAAGAGATTTTGTTGGTGGCACAGACTTTTTTCCTTTTTTTATAGTTTTGAAACACATGTGCCCACAATTTTTTGCAAAAGTCTTCAAACTGTTAACTAACAAATTGTAGTCCGTTCTCGGAAACAATGCAAACAACGTCAGAATCCACAATCAATCTCAAGGAGATTGATTGTGGATTGTTGAGCTGGTTTGCAGTACATGCGGAAATTTCGAGTAGGAATCTAACAACATTAGCCATAAGAACCCAGGAATGGTCCAACATAATCGATGTGGACATGACTTCATGGTCCCATTAGGTACGGCCATTTAGAGTTGTGCATATGACATTAATTGAAATATTTGACATTTGACGTCAAATATAAGTTATAGCCAATTTATTCTTGAAAAATGATGATTTTTTGACACTTTTCGACTCAATACTTTTAAATATTTTTTTGGAAATGTTTAAAAAAATGATCGCTTTCATAACATAAACAATGATCGTTTTCACAAAAAAGAGATTTATTTTGCTCTTCTGCCAATTAATACAGATTATCGATTTTATGTATTTTGATGCCTACTTATACACTACCATTCATAATTATCTGATTTTTGGGAGTTCCAGGCTCTCGAGTACGTGAGATTAATATGTCCAAAAGTGGGAAATGCAAAATTCGTTTTAAAACATGCACAAGACCAATGAAATGCAAGAATGGTTGTCTGAAGAGTGTCCTGATTTCATTTCAAGAGACGAATGGCCTTCGCATTCGCCAGATTTGAAGCCGATGGATTATTCTGTATGAAGTATTCTTGAAGAAAAAGCCTGCGCTAAACCACACTAGTGTGGTTTAGCGCAGGCTTTTTTTTTAAACACTAGTGTGGTTTAGCCGGCGCCGAATCTTGTTGACAACATCAATCTGCATCATCAAAATGTTCTCTTGCCCAAGGGATGAGATGATCTTCCAGCATTTCCATGTACACGTATCGATCGATCTTGATTCCTTATTCGACTCCTTTTTTTTGGAACACCCTATAATTTTAAATTCAAAATACGGATTACCCCTAAGGATAATCTGCATCTAATGATAACTTCTAAGGATTTATCTGTTACATGTATACCAGCCCTTGGGCCCTAACCCCAGGGTGATTTCTTAATTATGATTTACATGGCATTTCCCGTCAAGAAAAGTTTCTATTGTTGAAGTGGCAAGCGTTTCACTTATCACGTTTTTATCATTAAACAAAACCATAAACCAGATTCATAAACAGATTTTTGTTTCAGTTTAAAATTTATTTAAGAAAAAAAGTTATTGCATAGGACACAGTTTTGCATATAAGACTCATCAAAATGCAATTTTTTTAAATATGACTAGAATCAACCCATTAATATCAAGTTCTTTTTTATACTATGTTTCTTTATATTGAAAAACGGATGTCGAAATCGAAATTTCCCTGATTCATAGTTTCGATTTATTGGAATTAGGATCTCCAGTTTTTAACGCCGTTCCCAACGAAGCGCGTGCTCTTTGGTTTCTGTTTGCATATTAGGCTAACTTAATGCAAAATAATTTTAAAAATGACACTCGCGCAATGAAAAATGGTTTTATTTTTTAATCCCCCCCCCCCGATTATATATTAGATACACAGTCCAAATTTTTGACCTCTTGTTTTCAATAATTCGAAAATTCAATGAAACATAGTCTAAAAATTAACTCAAAAAGTTCTAAAGATGGAATGACATAATGTAATACAAATTGTGCGGCAAGTATATAACACACCAATTGCGTATATAAAAAACAAAAAATTTTGGTTTAAAGCCGGATTTGGTAAAAATTTGAATGACAAGAATAAGGCCACTTAAAACTGGAAATAAAGGCAAGATCACACATATAACATGTAATAAAAACAATATGAGTATATACAGGGTGGGCAAAAAATTGGCTTTTTTATTTTTTGGGACCCGGAAATTTATCTTTCTAAAAATGGACCCTCTAGGAGTAATTTTATGCGAGATATCAATTGCGCACATTCCCGGAATGTGAAAACGCTTCCATGAACCTGATTCAGGAAAAAATTGATTTAAGAGAAACTGGTTATTTTTAAAGAAAACGTGAAAATTGTCATTTTCTGTATCAGGGAATCGTTTTCATGCTTTGATAACGTGTGCAATCAATTTCTTGCATAAAATTATCCATGGACGAGTGATTGCGAGATAAAAAATGCGAAAAACAAAAATAACCATTTTCGTTTCAGAACTATTTTTCCGTGAATCAGGGTCAGGGAAGCGTTTTCACGCTCCGGGTATGCGCGCAATCGATTCCCCGCATAAAATTACTCCTAGAGGGCTCATTTTTAGAAAAATAAATTTCCGAGTCCCAAAAAATAAAATAAAAACCCACTTTTTTGTCCCACTCTGTAGTTAGCATATAGTATTAGAAGAAAAATGATATCGACAACAATATTTGGTATGAAAATTTGTATGGAACAAGAAAATTAGAGGTTAAAAGAAATGAAGAATATTAATCATGTAGGCTAAATTTTAAGTCAAAATTTGATGAACTTTACATATACCCCAGTTTGGGGCTCAATATGAAACCAATAAGTTTTTTATCGACTTTTGATATAAAAAGATTTTATTAATACACAAATTTTGACTCTATCACATTTCGGAGCTACTATACAATAGGGGAGGAGTCATCTACGTGAAAAATTTTTCGAAAATTAACAAAAATCGCATTTTTGTGATTTTTGACGAATTTTTAGATTTTTGTGAAAAGTTGAAAAATGCGATTTTTGCCTAAAAACGACCCCTTTTGGGGTAAAAATATGCAGGAACTCCGAATTTGACATTTATAAAATTCCTCAGGTTTTCAAGGTGTATATCGACGCGAAAATTCGAAAAAATTCATTTTTAGGCGAAAATCGTATTTTTGCGACTTTTTGTTTCAATACACAATACGCGGGGATGATAAGTGTCCTTATTAATAAGATTTGTCCTTATTTTGAGAGGCTAAATCTTATTTTTTTAACAAATTTTATTAGAAAATCTTATTTTTTTTACAAGAAAAATCTTTTTTTTCACTGATTCTATTAGAAAATCTTATTTTTTACCTATTTTTGTAAAAAATGTCCTTATTTTCATTCTTCCTGACTTATCATCCCTGACAATACGCCTTCACTGAATCAAGGAAGCATTTTTCGCTTCGAAAATGTCAAATTCGGATTCCCCGCATATTTTACCCCTAGAGTGATCATTTCCAGAAAATTTTCACATGGGTGACCCCCTATTGTGTTGTAGCTCCCACATTAAAAAAAAAGCCCAATAATTTTTCAATAAAAATGCCATAAATGCAAGAAAACAAAAAATTAAAGCGATAAAACAAATTGCATGGAATCAAAAAATAGTCAAATAAAGCCAAGAAAGAATCTCAAAAAGGGTACAAAGTATAAACATAAAGCTTACTTTACAACAACATATCAAACAATTTTTATAAACTATGAAGCCTTCTTGATCTCCCATTTTTGTCGCTCGTCTGTTGCGTCACAAGGCATGCCTTGTATCGAATTTTGCTCCGCTTGCAGATTAACCTTGGATTTCGGTATTACAGCTAGGCATTTGTCTCCGAAACGTATTAGGCCATTTTCTTGAGACATAGTCCAGCCTTCTGTGTCCTAAATTTTGAGGTTAGCCAATTCGATTTTTTGACTTTTCGCTTCAATACACAGGTCTTCCCTGAATCAAGGAAATGTTTTTTCGCTTCGAAAATGTCAACTTTTTTTTAAATTATGAACAAAATTTTGAAAGTCAAAAATGTAAAGCAGATATTTTTCGCAAAAATGGGCTTAAATTTTTTTTAACAAAATAGGCGATTTTTTGCCATTTTTGTCGTTAAAATCGCTTTTTTCATTTTTTGTGACAATAATATGTTCGGATCGATTTTTCGCACGCTAAAACTCTTCTTGTGCGATGAGACTAGTTCGACTTGTTTTTGCCGCTTCATATACCTTAGAACATTGTCTATTGGATAACTTCCCAATCGTTTCTATTATAAGACACATTTGACCCATAGAATGACTTAAACGATGAGTCTTCTTATTGTAGACCCATTCCTAAAAATTATGTTTGAATTCAAATATGCAAATTTAAAAAATTTTCATACTTGGTTTCCGCCAACTCCATGACATTGATACAACCCAGGTGATTGATTAGCTTTACTATTTCCTAGCGAATCCAAACAATATGGACCTTGTTTAAAAGAAAAGCGTTCACCGATATTCGCATTTTCGGGGATTCTGAAAATTTTTATATTTAAAAATATACAGTAAAATCCAAAAATTTTCGATATTTGTTTTTAAATCATAATGGTTCTCTCATTATGATTTTCATCAAAAATCATCAAACTTTTCTATATTTTCACTAAAAATTTACAATTTTTAAATTCAAAAAAGTTAATTTTTTCATCAAAATTCATCATTTTTCGTCAAAAATCGTCATTTTCAGCTTAAAAATGGTAGTCCTATAGAATTTGGAGGGAACCCGGGGTGGTTCCCCCCATTAAGGTCGAATGGCTGAAAAAAATCATAAAGATCCCCTTTATGTTTTTGTCCGAAATTTTTTCTAAAAATCCTAATGGTACTCTATAACGATTTTCATCAAAAATGAACAAAATTTCAGGATCAAAAATACATTTTCATGCTTAAAATGTTTGCAATCAATTCCTCGCCTAGAAAAATCTATAAAAATGATTTTTCCGACAATTTATCACTTTGTTTTTGAGAAAAAAATCGAGTTTGAACGACTATATGGTGCTAAAAAATGGTGTTGTTTTTAAAAAAACTCATTTTCGATATGAAAAATTGATTTTCAGGTAAAAAGAACCTCATATTCGGATTCTCCATCAGTTCTCTAATGCTGAAAAAAATCGAAAACAGCAGAAAAATGACGAATTAGAGGTATTTTTTGAGCGTAATTACGATTTATGGAATTTACGGGTTTTTTGGCGATTTCCGTAATTACGTTTTACGGAAAAATTTTCATTACGTTCTACCACTGGCGGCCATCACTTATTGAACAACCCAATACATACAATATATTGAAACGAAAACCTATAAAATTTTATTTACTTATACTTAACTTAGTACATGTAAAGACAAGAAAAAAATATAGCCCGTTAATTGACCTATACATATTAGGATATTAAGAATAAAAAGATTATATAGCATTATTCAATTCCTAGTTGAGCCCGAAGCTGGAAATTCTCTGAAAAATAAGAAAAAAAACTTAAAAATAGTACACAAAAATAATTCGTAACAAAATAACCCTAAGAATTTTTGTCCCTCAAAAATATCAAAAATTTAAATTTTTATGAATTTTTCAATTTTGAAAAACAATAACCTACTTCAGTTCTGGGTATACTTCCTTCACATACCACTCAAATGGCTTGCAATGTAGCTTTTCACGGATTTGCAAACGAGCTGTGATGCTAAAAATTTTTTATCGATTTTTTGGACTCATAAATAATTTTTTAGCTCACTTTAGTGGTCCAAATAGTGTTTGTCCTATTTTTGTAGCCAAAAATTGAGTGTTTTACCCATTTTTGTAGTCCAAAAATGGGTGTTTGACCCATTATTATATCCAAAAATCGGTGTTTGGCCCATTTTTGAGTTTAAAAATCGATTTTTTTTACTCGGTTTTGAGCTCAAAAATTTTTTTGAGTACAATACAATTTTTTAAATCTGCATACTTTCCAAAGTCCACATATCTCGCCGAAGGCACTTGATTCAAATAAAATTGTTTATAGTCATCCAACCAGACTTCAGCCGCTCTTCGAGTATTTCTGAAGATTTGGATAAAATACAAAAAATTATACCGCCCACTCACTTCTGGAACACATTTCCACTACCGCCTGGGAACGTGTACGGGTGCTGCTTTCTGAACACATGACCAACTCGACTGCATGGAATGATCTCCAACGAACCACCACACTGCCAGACTCGAAACGATAGCTCTAGATTTTCGCCACCCCACACATCCATCTCCAAATCGTAAGTACCCAATCGTTCGAACCATTTCTTCGCGATCATGAACAATCCACCGGCCATCACTGGGGTTCTAAAAAAATTTTTTGAAGCAATTTTGAAATTTGGAGCTCAATAATCAATCGAAAAATGTACTAAAAAGTCGAATTTTTGCTAAAAAATTGAAATTTTGATGAAAATTAGTTAAAAAATTGATAAAATTTAAACATTTTTAGTAAAAAAAATTTTGTGTGCAAAAACATAAAGTGGGCCAAGAGGATTTTTTTCAACTTTTTCCCATATTCTTTGAGCTTATTTTTGGGCCTAAAAATTTACTTTATCGGACCATTCGGATCAGCTCTTCTCCTCGCCTTGGCATCATTTCCCAAAAATTCCCACTTGAACACCAAATTCCACTCAAATCCTCCTCTCAAATCTGTACTAGCTGCTACATAGTTAAAAGAATCCATATTGATGACATCGATTACTGGGGCGACCACCGCTCGTTCGTTCTAAAAATAAAAATTTAGCTACAAAATTGACTTTTTAAATAAAAATTTCGTATTAAAAAATAGAATTTTAAGTTCAAAATTTGGTGAAAAAAATGAATTTGAGTTTAAAATTCGATGAAAAATCAAATTTTGATCTCAAAATTCAGTGAAAATTTGAATTTTGTGCTTAAATTTATTCGAATAAGAAATTTACATCATGAACACGTTGTAGTAGAGGTTCCAGCCAGCCAACATTGCATTCACAATGACTATCCAAGAACGTCAAAATCGGAGCTCGAGCCACAGCGGCGCCTTTTACACGTGAACGGATTAAGCCTAAAAAAATTTTTTGAGACAAATAGACTTTAAAATCAATTTTTGAGTATAAAATTGACTCAAAAATCGATTTTTGAACTCAAGATTGGGTTCAAACTCCAGTTATAAGAACAAAATTGACTAAAAATTCAATTTTTCGCCAAAAAATCATCACAATACATAAAAATGCAAAACTAATACCTTCTCTTTTAGTATTTCTCAACACAACAACTCTATCGATCACGGCCAGTTCTCTTCCAATATTTTCTAAAAAACTTTATATGCTGAGTAAAAATTCAGGCCTACCATCAGCCGAAAAATCGTCAACCAAAATAATTTCCTTGACCAAACCAGGTGGCGATCTATCAAAAGCCGTGTAAACGGTGCGCCACAAAGTCGAACGGGCTTCGTTGTGATAAGTTATAATAATAGAAGTTGGAGGTAGGACATTTACATCGTAGGACACTGTACGGCAGCTAAAAAATTAAGTCAAAAATTTGGTTCAGAAACAAAAATAGAGTACAAAATACAAAAAATTGCTATGACAAAAATTTTAACAGAAAATTCAAGGCACAAAAACGAAACAACTACCTAGACTCCCTCGAGTCCGGAACACCTCGCTTCCAATCAACATCATCCGACGCCGCCTGGTTAAACTTGTTACTCTCATATCTATCTTGCCCAGGTTTCAACCGCCCACCATCCAAGTAAACTTTCGCATCAAACTTGTCATATGAAACCGGCGACCCAGGCTTTGGGTGCATTTTCGTATCTTTGGGAACCACCGCAGGTATGGATTCGTCGTCACTTGCCGAGCCATACGGATTTCCACCTATTTTTTCTTCTTCTGCCGGTTGCACGGGTTTAAGATCACGAAATTTGGGATTTGAAGTACGTGCCCACTAAAAAGGTCACAATTAGATGTGAAGTTAAACAGCATACAAATACCTCTCGAACTCGATCTGACACCGATTGTTTAGGTCCACTAGTAAGAGTAAAATAGGCAATTCCTGACATCCAGATTAGAAACACAAAGAATAGAAGATTTTTGACGTGTATCCGGACCATGGTTTATAAGCCTATAAATTTTTTCAGCTTTATAAAAGAAATATAAAAAAATCTCAGGTACTTATGCACTATCCCTCAGACTGAAAACACAAAAAAATCAATTTTTCATCTTTTTTTGCTTTGGTTTAGGCTAAACCAAGGCAAAAAAAGAGATGAAAAATTGATATACAAAAACCTCTCGATCTGATACTGATAAAGGCTTAGACCTAAACCTAAATTAAGCCTAGGCCTTGAGCCTAAACAAAAAAAAGATTAAAAATTGATTTTTTTTTGTTTTCAGCCTGGGGGATAGTGCATAAGTTTACGGTTTTGCAAAAGGTCCAGTTTTCAACTTTCGAGATTTGGCACTATCCCTTCCCCCTAGGGGGAAGGGATAGTGCCAAATCTCGAAAGTTGAAAACTGGACTTTTTGCAAAACCGTAAAAAGTCTGTCAAAAATAGTGTGTTATTCAAACTTTAAAATTCGTTTTTAGAAGTTCTTAAAGGGGGAGTAAACTTTACAGCAGCATCTCGAAGAGTGCATTTCCAATTTTCAAAGTGTTATTTCTCCTCAACCATAAAGATTTTGGGTCGGGGTCTTACAAGGGGGGGGGGCAAAAGTTCTGGCGTAAGGGGCGGTATATCCTCGCCTAAGGGGCAAAAAGTCCTGGCCAAGGGGGCAAAAGTCTTGGCATTGTCAAAAACGCTTAACATTTTAAAAACGTGTTTTCTCGACAATTCTGGACGAGAAAACACCTTTTTTATTTTATTTTACCTTTTCAGCGTTTTTGACAATGCCAAGACTTTTGCCCCCTTGGCAAGGACTTTTTACCCCTTTGGCCAGGACTTTTTGCCCCTTAGGCGAGGATATACCGCCCCTTATGCCAGGACTTTTGCCCCCCTTGTAGTTCATTTTCGAAAAATCTCAGAGCCCAGTTTTTAGCGTTGATTTCCGACAGTTAACATTGGTTTTCTTTATACCTAATAAAAGCGATAACTCCACGAAGAGAAAAAAGTTTATTTTTTTAAGTTAAAAAGCTCATAAAAATTTCATATTTCATTGTTTCTAAAAGCGAAAACGATTGTCAGTCAGGCTATATGGCTGATGAGTCTGGCATTCTATTAACAATAAAGTGGTGTGTACATTACGTTCGGTGTTCGGTTCTTGCGACCGAATCAAGAACACAAATGTTACATGATTTTATTGTGTTGTGAAATCGATTTTTGAAGAGAAAAAACATTGATAAAGAAGTTCAAATTTTGCTAGATATTTTTTGCAAGTGAATGACCTAAAGCTGTGCAGTTTATTTTTTAATATTTAACTCCATTTTCTAAGGTGTCATCATGGTGATAGAAGCGAATAGAGAAGAGGCCATTAATTGTCTACAAAAGGCCAAACACGCCATGTTGGAAAAGGATGAAGCCAAGATGAAACGGTTGATTGAGAAAGCGTTAAGGCTAGATCCTGGTTGTGATGTTAAAAGTAAGTGAATACATGAGATAGAAGCGAAAACTCCGTTGAATAAAAATTTTTTAAAGCAAATGATAAATTTTTTTCAAAAATTTTTTTAGATTTTATCCGTTTTTTTTGCTTTTTATCCTCTTGTTTTTTGGTTTGGGAGTGATCATGAATCTTAAGTTATGATTAGCTTCAAGCGATTTTCATAAAATTTTTAGGTTTTCTCAGCCATGAATCTAGTCAAGAGCATAGACACCAGGAAAGAAATGGCCCTGAAAGAAGTTATTCACATGATGATCATTACGAAGATACTGCTGGTTTACGTAATAGATCGAGTAAATATGGATCGTTTAAAAATAAAACAACTACAAAGGATTCTAGTCAAGGTTAGTCTCTCTTGACTCATTCATTTTCTATAACCTATTTTTAATAGATCATGATTCTCGTTCCGAAACGAAGCCATCGTCTAGTACGAGTAGTCGGTCTCGATCAAAAAGTGGTGGACGAACTGCCAAAAGCGAAGACTATACGGCTGATGAGTTGCAATGCGTTGAAAGGTATGGTGGATCATTGTCGTTCATGGTTAATTTATATTTCTTTTTATTAGGATACGACATTGCAAAGACTATTATGAAATCTTAGAAGTTTCACGCGATTTTACCGACGTCCATTTGAAGAAGAAATATCGTGAGCTGGCGTTGAAGTTGCATCCAGACAAATGTAAAGCACCCGGTGCAACAGAAGCTTTTAAAGGTTCTTTATCCAATGAAAATCTTATTTTTCCTTTTTTTCAGCCTTAGGAAATGCATATGCCGTTTTATCCGACTCGAAAAAGCGATCCGATTATGACAGATATGGTGCCGAAGGGGCTCAAAGCCCATCAAGAAGACATAATGATTTTTACGATTATGATGTGGGTCGCGGCTTTGAAGCTGAGATGTCACCGGAGGATATATTTGAGATGTTCTTTGGTGGTGGATTTCCAAATGGTTCGGTTTATCGCCGAGGTAGAACACATTTCCAATTTCGTCGGCAGTATGAAGAGCCTCGCGAAGATGCGGTTAGTTTTTAGTTCGATTTACCCAGATTCATGAAAATAGTTTTTTATTTTATTAATAATACAGGGTGTTCAAGCATGAGTTTTCCGATAAGAAAATTTGTTGAAAAACACTTGTTTATATGCTGAAAATACTTAGAAAATGAAGAACTTTTGGTTTAAAAAATGTAAAATTTGGGGGTGTTTTGTTGAAAAGTGGAAGAAACGAAAAAACTTTAGTTAAAGAAAAACTAGCGCTGCAGGCGAAATTTTTTTAAGAAACGCTTGTTTTTAAGCTGGGTAATTACTCCCTTCTGGATACAGCCCTACCTAGAGCCTCTTTCTAAGTACATATCTTATTAATTTATAAATGTTTGATTTTAGTCACTGATAGCGAACATCTTGCACATTCTTCCATTGATTTTATTATTGGTAGGAGGACTTTTGATGCAACTTTTAGTTAGTGATCCAGCTTATTCATTGAGTAGAGATTCGTAAGTCTTTGTTATAAATATTGTATGGGAAGATAATTTTTTGGAGCTACTTCGGCTCTTGTACCATATTTGACCGTGGTCTAAAATAGAAAAATTTTATTTTTCGAAATTTTCTCAAAAATCACCCTATTAGGGTTAATTTTATGTGGGAAATACATTGGCAATGTTATTTTGAAAAAAAATTTTCATAAAATTTCTAAAAATTGTCGACCCCATCTATTTTTTGGCATGCGAAAAACTATAGTGGTGTTTAAAAATGTTGAAATTAAAAAAAGAATAGGGCACGCCAAAATGGCCACTTTATCTTTATAAATCTGTACACTGTGCCTCTTTTTCTGCGGCTAATTTTTGAAGGAAAACAGAATTTTTATGCGGAATTTTTTCACTATTTTTTAATAGCATAGATTTCGATTCTAAAACGTGTTTGGGGGTGGTTTTCTTACGAAACTATCGAGTTCAGAAAAGAAGCGGCAGCGGTCCCTAGTTAAAAGTTCATAAAATCGTATCAATCGATTTTTAGCAGTTTTCCCCAAAATGTATCAAATATTCTTTAATATTCACAGTTTTTAGAAGTTATTCTGTTGCCAGAACTACCAGAGATTTACATATACCATATTATGTCAAGCCGAACTTCGAAACTGAATATCGCAATAAGCTGCGCCAAATTGAACAGCATGTTGAAGACGAATATTTGAACCAGCTTCGGATGAAGTGCTATAAGGAAAAGAATCACCGTAAGCGTTTATCCATGATATTTAGGAGCTTAGATTTAAAAAAATTGAACTTTCATGGGTCAAAATTCGACTTTATTTTGTCTGGTTCGTCTATTTTTTTTTCAAAAATCACCTATAAGAGGTATTTTCATACGAGAAGGCGTGCAATCGATTTCTCGCATGAAAATACCCCTTAGGGGCTGTCCTTAAATTACGTTTGCAAAAAGTTGGATTTTGGACCCCCTCCGTTAGTTTTTTTCCTTAGAAAAATCTTAAAATTTTAATGGAGCGTTAGATTTTCAGAGACCCCCCCCTCCCCTCTTGGCAAACTTAATTTAAGGACAGCCCCTTATAGGTGATTTTTGAAAAAAATTTTCGTCAAAAAACGCAAAAATACGGGGTTTTGGCTCACCCTGTACTCATAATAGTGCAAAAAAAAATTTGTTGAATAATATTATCTCTAATTTTCAGAAGAAAGCTTATTATGGACAGCCAAAATACGCGGCGATAGTGATTTGTGGAAAAGAGCTCAGAATATGGACTTGCCATCCTGTAAAAAGCTTCAAGAGATCTATCACTAAATTTCTATACGAGATTTTTGCAGCTTTTATTATTATTTGTTTGTTTTGTATTCAAGATATTTATATATGTACTTGGTAATAACACGAAAATGTGTACCTTTAACATTACAGAGTGAGCCAAAAAACTGCATTTTTTGGAAAATTTTTCAAAAAAATTTTTTTCAAAATGATCCCATAAGATGTATTTTTATGAGAGAAATCGATTTTTGAAAAAATTTTTCCAAAAAGTACGGTTTTTTGCTCACCCTGTAATTGAGTACCCATGAAATTCCCTTCATTACCGTGGTCAATCGTCCGAGAAATCCCTTCAACGAGCAAAGTATGAAAAATAAATAAAAGAATAACACTTTCGTGGGTTAGCAATTGTTCATATTAATGTTGACTTATTATTGTAGCTTAAAAAAACCTTGTCTCGATTTTATCTTGTTTGAAAATATTTTAATTGTAATTGACTTTGCTCATTTTATCTTTGTGATAGTTGGCCAAAAACTATTATTAAATTTAGAACTACTACAATATTGAGCTTTTTATAAAAAAATTTTCGATCAACTTTTTTTTTGTCTAAGCCAGTTTTTTAAATGAAAGTAAAGAAAAATAAATTCTATTTTTTCTATACAGTCAAACCTCTGTTTTATGACACCCTCGAAATTTCCTTTTTATGACCCCCCCCCCATATTTTTGCTACGCATTTGAGCATTTACAATAAGATTATAGTGAAATTTTATAATAACAGATCAATCATTTCAATATACAGACTGAATCAGACAAAACTTTACGTATTAATTTATACCGTAAAATTTTTCATGAAAAATTTGACGTGTTAGTAACAAAAAATCATCTACATGTTGCGAATTTTAGTCGGCAGATCAGGGCATAATAGAAAATCTGAAGGTACACTACAAGAAGTTATTGCTTCGTGATAGAGTAAAGAAAAAAAATTGAAGAACATCTAAAACATAAAGATCACTAAATCCAATTAACCTAAATAAAACCTTTTCAATTAAAGTTTAGAACACCTGCTTCTAAACGAGATATCTAAGGTAAATTTCTTTTTTACTGTCCGTAAAAGAGTAAAGTTGAAGTTGCTTGGTGAACTTATTTATCGATTTCTAGTTATCAAACCATTTTCATGTCCTCTATCAAGAAGAACTTGGTTCTTGAAAATCTATACAATCCATCCGCGGCATTCGTTTCCGAAATTGTCACAGACACCCTTTTAGTCATACAACTTTTATGCGCACCTGTTATTATCTATGCCATCTTCAACAAATCTCAAAAAATGAAAATTTATCGCTTCTACTTACTAAACACTATCATCTGGAATACTATTGTCGAAATGTCTTTATCTCTACCAGCACCTACAATACTATGCCCGTATCCATACATGTTGATAAACAGCATCTTCGAGCATGACATCGATATTGACTTGTGGTATATTTTATTCGAACTTTCAGCGTTTTGTCTGTTCAATTTGATATTTGGGATGGTATTATCTATCACGTATAGGCTATGTCATTTATTTCATAATAATTTTGCTAACAAAATGCTGGAGATATTGGATAAAAGATCTGGATTGATTGGCGGATGCCTTATAGGACAATTGATAAGCTTTATCTTGGTTTTTACAATGTTCGAGATGAGAAGACATTATGTTTTAAGTGAAAGTTATTTCGGATTAATGGCCGAAGATTTGCCAATTTTGAAAACAGAATTTCAAAATCGCATGATTTTAGGTAAGCAGGTGTCTTTACAAGCCTCGGTGGTGCAGTGACAAAGCAGCGGTTTCATGGCGACAAGGTCACATTTTCGAATCCCGCTTGGAGCCATTTTTTTACAAAAAGTAAAAATCGAAAATTTTGCAACTTTATGACCCTGCCAAATTTTTCAATTTTTTTACTTTGTGCAAAAAAAATTGGGTTCCAAGCGGGATTCGAACCCGCGACCTTGGGGCCACGAAGCCGCTGCTTTGTCACTGCATCACAAAGGCTTGTTGAGACGTCTTTTCAAACCAAGTACTAATGCTTTTAAAAAAATTAAAAATCGAAAAATTTTACAACTTTATGATAGCTCAAAAAATTTATATCCAATCAATCGCATTAAAATTACTCCTAGACAGGGACCGAAAATGGGTCCGAGATCCAAGACCCCAAATGGGTCCTTGGGTCCCAGATTATAAAAAATTGTCCATTATAAAAACCAATAAAAAGGCCAAAAAGCTTAAAAAATGAAATTTTTAGAACTTAAAATAGTACAAGAAAATTAATATCTTTTATCTAGTTTCTTCGCATCATTCGCGACAACGTGGGGGGGGGGGGGGGGGGGGGAGGGACGTTTATTTTAAAAACTTGTTAGAAAAAATCAGATGTCTACGCATGTTGTTTAAAAAGCACGAGGTTATTTTTCTTGTTGCAATAAAATCGGTTGTTTATATGTCAAATTCTGTCTAGTAACGAAGTGAATATATATCAAAGTCATATATATATGACTTTGAACATGTATGTGTTATGAGATATCGAAAGTTTTTTTAGGAGATTTTGCACAGTTGTTTTTCTTGTGTAATATTATTGAAATGTGGATCATATTACATGTTAGAGAAATGAATAACTAAATTTATGAATA
>OZJO01025026.1:0-10419 GCA_900406225.1 Acrobeloides nanus | reverse complement strand
TTTAAAATTTCGTAAAATACGGTTTAAGAGATTTTTTAATTCCGTAAAATTACGGTTTACGGAATTTTTTCATTACACTCCATCACTGCTCTTCACCGTGACATATCGTGTGGGGGTTTAAATCTAACTACAAAAACTAGTCCTAACTCATCACACGCATATTACGGGTTGGCGACACTTGCACACGTACATTTGCGCATGTACATTTGCGCATGCAACATTTGCGCACGTACATTTGCGCATTCACTTTTGTGAGTGCAACATTTGTTCATGCGCAAATGTACATGCGCAAATGTTGCATGCGCAAATGTACATGAGCAAGTGCATATGCGCAAATGTACATGCACAAGTGTCGCCAACCCGTATTGGGCTGTATGCACAGCTGATGCTAAAGCTATCGCTAGTGTAGACAAAAATTGAAAATTCGTCAAAAATTGCAAAATATGCTAAAATTTGAATACAGTTTATTCAATTTGTTGTCAGAAATTAAATATAACTGGTATAAAAATAACTTGTTCCCTTTAAACCAAATAAGGCACAACAATTTTTTTTATTTACATTTATAATATCTCGAAACTACATATTACGTGTACAACATTGTCTTACGCTTCAGCTTTCATGATTTTGCATAGTCGTCATGGAAACTACTAGCCCCGTTCGGCTAAATGTGTATAACTTTGCTTAGCAAGGTTTCTTCGACCGTGCAAGTTGCTATCAAACAAATAATAAGTTCACGCATAAGAGCGCTGTTGACTTTTCTTGACTTTTAATTTTGTGACAACAAAGCTAGCTGAAAAATGAATTCCTCGAATCAGAATGGGCCGCCAAATTCGGACTCAGATTCTATAACGTAACGGGGAAAATTTTTAATTTTTTAATGTAATAGTGAATTTTAGTGAGTTTGCAATCCCAGAACTTCCGTCGGGTGAAGTTCTACGATTTCTGCTGTTGAGTCCATGGGATGACCCTTTTTTTGTTGGCCTAAATGCCATCGAGATTTTTACGAACCAAGGTACACGAGCTGAAGTGAAAAAGGTAAACTTTTTGCTGAAATTTTTTTTTTCGATTTTTGGCGAATTTTTCAAATTTTAGCGAATTTTCGATTTTTGACGAATTTTGATTTTTGATGAATTTTTCAATTTTTAACACATTTTTCATTTTTGACGAATTTGTCAAAGCTAAAATTTTTTTTTTGCTTTATAGATTTCTACAAACGCAGAACAATCTTATGGCAATATTGAGTCGTTGTTGGTTTGTAAAACTTTCCCGTTTGCTTGTTCAGATCCCAAGGGCATGTGGATGTGCAACTATCATCAGTCCGACACACCAATCTATGTAAAAATTGAACTACAATCCGTGCAGACGATCGCTATGATTCGGATATGGGTAAACTTTTTTACAGGATGATTCAAGGACCAGTCTAGTTGGAAAAAAGGGAAAAATTTTTTTTTTAATTTTCTAAAAATGAACATTCTAGCAATGTTTTAGCTAAATGAGACGAACAAAATGACACGAAAATTATCCAATTTGAACATTGTTTTGGGTTATTGAAACGAAAACCCTGATTCATGTTTTCGTTTCAATAACCCAAAACAATTTTCAAATTGCATAATTTTGGCGTCATTCTTTCGTCTCAATGAGACGGATTAAAAAAATTTGTTTTAGAATTATTGTGAATCCCGAGTCTATGCACTTCGAGGTGTGCACCGTATGGACATTGAATTGGATGGTAGATTAATTTTTCGTGGAGAAATTTCCTGTGCATTTAGTAGCATTCCCGAAGGCAAACCATTAGGCGATGTAAGAAATTTATTTAAAAACTAGCATAGAAGTTCAACTTCACGCGCGAACTTGTTGCTCCCTAGCTTGCTTACAAAAAATTTTAGACAATCTTGTTTACTACTAGTGATGAAATACTAAATGCGATTGCAGAAAATGATGTTTTCTTAAGCGAATGCGAGACGAACACCACTTCGAATCAATTCGATGCTTTAAGTATTACATCTGACTCAAGTAAAAAGCTTAAAGGACCAGTCCATTCAGTTACAACCATATGAAAAAATGATATATTCGGAAAGATCATGAAAAATGGGGCATTGTTTTTACGGCATGTTCTGAATCGTTGTAGTTTTCGAGATAACTGCGTTTGAAATTTTGAATTTGTGTACAAGCTCTTCGTTGTAATACACAAACTTTTTTGAATTTTTTGCGGAAAAATCGATTTTTGCATCAATCTTTCAAGATTCATAGTGCAAAAAACAATGTTGATAATTCTAGTCGGAAATTCCACGCCAACTTCATCGCTAACAGATGCCACGATTCAAAGACCGCGTACTGGAAGCGACGCCAAGGAACCGGAAAAATCTTCGGCCACTTTAGAGTCCGTGGCTACTCCACAAGAAGTTGCTTCCGACTCGACATTTTCTGACACCTGCATCATCCGGAGCAAAGGTATTTTTACGAAAAGCCGAAAATATGATGGCGCCCTTCATTTTCAGTGTTTCACATGGAGCTACGTGCGAATTGGGGCAGTCCCGATCTGGTTGGCATGACGGGTATAGAATTTCTTGGCAAGAATGGAGAGCCTATCTCCACGGATGGTTGTGTCATACGTATTTCCGACGGTTCAAATGACTCCGAGTCACTACAGCGGTATAGAAATACAGTGAACTCTCGATATAGGCGCCCCCTAGGGGGCGCTTATATCGAGAGTTGACTGTATAACAAAAAAAATTTTTAGCCTAATCAATGGACGGAATTTAACATGTCGTCCTGAAGATATGTGGCTACATCGATGGGACCCCTTGGAAAATTCTCCCATGTTAAGTTTCACTTTCCCACAAGAAGTTGAGCTAAGCGGTATCTTTTTGTTCTTGCTATTTTGACCTTTTTTTAAAAGACCAGTCCACGTTTGGGAAGTTGATGTCATGTAGTTGAGCACAAAATTTGGAGCATTTTTTGTTTTTACGACAATAAATGAAAATCCAACCGTAAAAAGTTATGAGCGAAACAAAAAAAATTTTCAAAATAGTTTGAACATTGGAACGAAAACCCTGATTCATCAATCAAATTGTTTATTGAAACGATTTAACAAATCATTATAAAATTCAAAATCCTTGAACATTTAGAACGAAAATATAGCTCGCCGAGACGAGTAAAAATGACACCAAAATTATCGAATTTGAAAAATGTTTTGGGTATTGAAACGAAAACCATGAATCAGGGAAATTTTGTTTCGCTCATAACTTTTCATGGTTAGATTTTCAAGTAGTGCCATAAAAGCAAAAAATGCTCCAAATTTTGTGCTCTATCACATGGCATCAACTCCCTAAAAGTGAAGACTGGTCATTTAATCGTTTTTAGGTGTAAGTGTTTGGAATTATAATGCGACTCCAGAATTGACTTATGCCGGGGTCAGATGCGCCCAGTTTTATGCGAATAGTAGGCCTATTGTAAATGAAGTTTTGTTGAGAAGAGCACCCGGTATGCCAACTTTAAGAAAAGAGTTATATCGAACAACCTAATACAATTTTTAGGGTATCTTTACTTTGATTATATACAAGACATCATGTTCGATAGATGCCATTTGTTTCGGCCGATTACAGCTCGACCCAATACGAGATCCATCAGTGCATGTAATTTTTTGGCACTATTACTTTTTTCCCAGATTGGGTTTTTCCCTTACTTTTTTCCTCTTTCGTTTCAATACACAAATTCCTGGCAATCAGGCAACGCTATTTACCGCCAAACGTTTGCGTATTGAAACGAAAGAGGAAAAAAGTATGGGGAAAACCCAATCGGGGAACAAAGTGCCCAATTTTTTCCTTTTCCGGTTTTATTTGCAAAATGCAAAATTTGTAGTCATTTTCCAACTCCGTCTACTTTCTTCATGGGGAGATGAGTTTTATATTGGTCTAAATGGGATTGAAGTCTTCAACCGGAAAAACCATCGAATTCGGCTTCGACCACAAAGTAACAACACACGCTTGCTCTTACACATCATATAAGTAAAAACTGATTATAGATTTGGCAGCCTTCCCGGAAAGCATCAACATTTTGCCATCTGTAAAGCAAGATCCAAGAAGTTCGGCAAATTTGGTCGACGGTGTCAATGATACAACAAAGTGAGAGAGCTCTTTCATGGAGCAATAAAATCGGGGGACAAAAGTTCACCTGATTCTATTCTTGAAAATCTTCTACGCTCTCAATTGATAAAAAATATATAACGTTTTTCAAGCTTTACGAAAAATTTCGACTACTTGGCGAAGTAGATAAGGAAGCCGCCCGTCCGATCTGGCAAGTTAAACAACATTGGGCCCGCAGGTTCGATCTGAGAATTTCGATATACAAAAAACTTTCCTTATAAAAAATGAAGCAAAAATTTTTTGAAAGGTTTTTTGTAGATCAAAATTTTTGCCCTAGTGGAACCGAGTCTGTGGGCCCAATGTTGCTTAACTTGCCAGATCGGACGGGCGGCTTCCTTATCCACTTGGCCAAGTAGCCGACATTTTTCGTAAAGCTAGTTATGAAAAACGTTATAATTGAGGCTGTTTTTGGTTCCGGTACGTGGATCTTTTCTGATCCAGCCCTGATTACAGATTACGTTTTGGCGGACATTACCCGATTTAGACTCCATATAAAAAAGTTGCCATTTTTGTTGAAATTCGGAAAATTCATAAAAAATGGAGTATTTTTTGTTTTTACGACAACCTCTAAATCGTTTTAGTTTTCGAGATAATTGCGTTTGAAATTTTGATTTGTGTTCAAGCTCTTCGTTGTAATACACAAACTTTTTTGAATTTTTAAATCGGTTTTTTAAATTTTCATCAAACGAACATTGTAGCAATTTTTTATAGCTAAATGAGACGAACAAAATGACACCAAAATGATCCAATTAGCAAATTGTTTTGGGTTATTGAAACGAAAACCCTGAATCAGAATTTTCTTTTCAATAACCCAAAACAATTTTCAAATTGGATAATTTTTGTGTCATTCCGTTCGTCTCATTTAAATATCATGTTATGAAAATTTAAAAAATCGATTAAAAATTCCAAAAGTTTGTGTATTACAACGAAAACATGTACACAAATTCAAAATTTCAAACGCGATTATCTCACAAACTACAACGATTCAGAACATGCCGTAAAAACAAAAAATGCTCCATTTTTCATGAATTTTCCGAATTTCAACAAAATGGAAATTTTTTTTCAACTGCACTGGTCCTTTAAAATCGTCAATTCGAAAAATTTAGTGCACACCACATGTGGCTGACACCAATTTTGCCCAATCGCTATGCTCGGATTTTCATCATTTTCGATTCTCCAACATTTATCTCAAGAATTAAGATTTACAACTATCGGAAGACGCCGGAAAGAGGAGTCCGGCATATAGCAGTAAACTTTGTTGAAAAAAATCAAAAAATTTTTATAACACCTTTCAGATCTCCGCTGACGATCTCATAGTGTACAGCGGCGAAGTGCCAGAAAGTTCAACTGAAGAGACGGGTATTCTGGACATATCTTTACGAGAATTAGATTAACCTTGTTTTATTCATTGTGCCAAATAATACAAACATAAATTATACAGGGTGACGCAAAAAAAGTTTCCATTTTACCATTTTTTCATGAATTTTTTTGGACTGAAAATTTTTTTCCTAAAAATGACTCTATTATGGGTAATTCGATCCAGGAAGTCGATTGCGCGCATTCCTGATCAAATTACCTTAGGGCCAAAAAATGTTTGAGTCCAAAATTCATTAAAAAAATGGTAAAATGGAAACTTTTTTTGCGCCACCCTGTACTAAAAAATGTGGAGATCACTCATAACGAAATCATAGAAAAGCACGAAAGATAGAAACAAAAGATATAGCTTGTTCTCACCAAAATAGAAAAAAAGTCAGCATAGCATAATGGCTAGAAATCCTAGCCATTATGCTATGCTGACTTTTTTTCTCTTTTGCTGAGAACAAGCTATATACGAATCAATCAGCTCGATCCATAGAGCTAGTGAAAGAGATTGAACGTGCTGCCATCAGCACGGAAATTTTACTTCTTGTCTTTGATGGGCCTAATAATGATGGGCACGGCGCAAAGACAGAACTTTTTATGGGACCTAAAAAATTGTTGTATCGTTTTATGTTGCTAGTTTTCAAGGCTTACTATCCTCTAGAGTTTGGTCCAAGGGTTTCGAGGCCGCCAAAATATCTTCAACGATAATATCACTATTGGGGGTACCAGGTGATCTAAAATTTTCGTAGTAGGTGAGAAAAACAAGTACATTTTCAAAATTTACTTAAGATTTCTAGACCCAATACTTGAGTGGAGTGACCAGCGATCCAACGTTTTTAGGTAAGGCGTCAATTGTGGTGTTGAGAAACAAGATGGTGCACATCTTTCTGTTTCAATCAAGCTATTTCGAGGCGAACACTTTGTTGGTGATTCCAAGTTCTAAAATAAATCATCCTAAAATATTCAACGCGCTATGTGTGTCTGTCTGTTTATCTGTTTGTGCTATCTCCGTCACCTTAAAGGGGAGGGGGTAAGAATCAGGGACTAATCTCCGAAAAATTTTTTTTGCCAAAACAGCCTATATAGACCTAAAATCATGCGAAAAATCGATTGCGCGCATTCCCGAAGCGTGAAAATGCTTCCTTGACCCTGATTCAGGGAAATAGATGTGTGTATTGAAGCGAAAATCGAACAATTTTGNGATCAACATTGAAAAACCCCGATTTTTTGAAAAAGTCTGGATATTGACACGAAAACTTGAGTTTCGTTCAAAAAGACCGATTGGATCGTATTCAGCATATACTCTTACCCACTACTGAACAAAAAATTTCATCGAAAACGGATGAAAAATGATGAAATTAGAGCATTTTTTGAGCCGCAAGGACTTATCGAACAACCCAATATTTTCGTGGGACTAGTCCTTTATGTGCCCAAACTTTTTTTTCTTATAGACGACTTACAGCAGATTCGCTAGCTTTAATCCTTTTCACTGTCTGCATAAAATGAGATCTAACGTTCGAAGAATCAAACTCCATTCTCCCCACGGGATTCTCACAACTGCTCGCGGTACATGAACACGGAAATGACGGCCTATCTACCTAAAACCGTGATGCTATGTGTTATATATATATTCGGAAAGTTCATGAAAAATGGAGCATTTTTTGTTTTTACAGCATGCTCTGAATCGTTGTAGTTTTCGAGAAAATTGCGTTTGAAATTTTGAATTTGTGTACATGTTTTCGTTGTAATACATAAACTTTTTGAATTTTTTGCGGAAAAATCAATTTTTGCATCGATTTTTTAAAATTTTTCATAAAATGAACATTGTAGCAATTTTTTTAGACAAATAGAATTATCCAATTTGAAAATTGTTTTGGGTTATTGAAACGAAAATTCTGATTCATGTTTTCGTTTCAATAACCCAAAAGTTTGTGTATTACAACGAAAACATGATGAGCAATTTCAAACGCAATTATCTCAAAAACTACCACGATTCAGAAGGTGCCGTAAAAACAAAAAATGCTCCATTTTTCATGAATTTTCCGAATATATAATTTTTACATATGAGTTTTTTCCGAGTTGAAAAATTTGCCAAAAATGGAAAAATTCGTCAAAAATTTTTCTGAGTGGACTGGTTTTTTTCTAGTGTACCTGACAAGAAATGTCTTCTTGTGCACACTCACAAGTTTCTGGTAAACAAATTCCGTCTTCACAAGAGCATCCACAAGTCAATCTGCTTCTTCGAATGTTACGACATTCAAATTTTTCGTTCTACAACAAGTACTTTTAAAAAGTTATGGAGCTACTGACACAATCGGGGATCGCCCACGTGAAAAAATTTTTTCTGGAAATAACCCCTCTAGGGGTAAAAATATGCGGGGAATCCGAATTTGACATTTTCGAAGCACAAAACACTTTCCTGATTTAGAGAAGGCCTGTGTATTGAAGCGAACAGTCGAAAAATTGTATTTTTGTGACTTTTCGCTTCAATACACAGGCCTTCCCTGAACCAGGGAAGTTTTTTTTTGCTTCGAAAATGTCAAATTTGGTTTCCCACATGTTTTTATCCCTAGAGGGGTCATTCAAAAAAAAATTTTGAAATTTTTTCACGTGGGTGGTCCTCCCCCTATTTGTGTAGTAGCTCCAAAGTTGTTATGTGAAAGAATTTGTTACTTGATTGATTCGAACCCCGGCTTCTTTTAACAAAAGCTTCCTGTTTTTGTTACTTAATGGTTGTAATAAATTGACATCGTGGAAGACTTCATCTTCCTCACAACACTAAATAAGATAATGCTTTTTGAGGAAAAATAGTACAAAAAAACCTCATCCTCAACTTCAGATTCACTTGAACTACTACTGTTATCGTCAACATTCTTGTTCGCAGGTTTCTTTTCATTCTCCACTCTCGGCTCATCGTCCATGGATGTTGTAATGAATGGGGTAACTGAAACGGCTTCCGTTGGTTCTTCCATTTCATTGATAGTTTCAAGCTGGCAATTCTCAATGGATTCTTGAGAATTTTGCGTTGATTTTTTCTCTGCTTGAATGCGAAATTTGGATGGCCCTCGTGGTGGATTTCTTCTTGGGGAGGATTGTTTTCGCTAAATAAGAAAATTCAAGAAATTTGGTCTTCTTTCGTCGAGGGAGACCAATTGGAATTTTCAAAAATTTTTCCAATCCCGGACGCAAGCGGGATTCGGACCTGCGACCTTAAAGTGCAATCGTGGAGTCCTAACCATTTGACCATGAAATTTTATTCCCGGTTCACTTTTTTACAACTTTCAGGAGCCGTGATCTGGATGGTCCCAATAAGACTGATTGAATCGTATTCAGCATGCATTCTTGCATAATAATGAAAATCTTTTGTCGAAAACGAATTACTGATGTACCTCGGGGGACAATAGGAAAAGATGCAATACTTTGTTAACAGTTAACAACCTAATACATATATATTGAGGACGACATCCAATTTTTCCCATGGATCATTTGTTCTACGTTAGGGCCACCACTAATTCGTTCGGAAATTTTTGACTTCACTAATTTATCACTAATAACATCACTAATTACGTTCAGACGCGTTCGGACACATCACTAATAGGCGTTCGGGCGCGTTCAGAAACGTTCGAACGCATTCAGAAACATTCGGACGCGTTCGGAAACGTTTGGACGAGCGTCCGAACGCATCCGAACGTTTCCGAACGCGTCCGAACGTTTCTGGACGCGTCTGAACGCCTATTAGTGATGTTTCCGAACGCGTCTGAACGCAATTAGTGAAGTTATTAGTGAACTAAAGTCCGTTCGGGAGCCGTCCGAACGTATTAGTGGCGGCCCTTATACATTCCCCCCTCCACGGATTTGTCCCATGTTGTAAATATGCGAATTTCACAACGTGGGAACATTCGTGGAGGCTGCGTTCGGGCATGTTAAAAAAGTTGTCAAAAAGTGAATAAGAAATAAAGCAGTATCACTTTTCCTACAATTGTTTTCGTACGGTACTTTTCGTACAATTATTTTTCGTACGGACTTTTCGTACAAATACAAAGGGGGGAGGGGCAAAATTACTCGCCAAGGGGGCGAAAAGTCTTCGCCTAAGGAGCAATTTATGCGAGGATATACCGCCCCTTACGCGAGGACTTTTGCCCCCTCCCCCTTGTATTTGTACGAAAAGTCCGTACGAAAAATAATTGTACGAAAAGTACCTGTACGAAAAGTTCGTACGAAAAGTACCGTACGAAAACAATTGTACGAAAAGTGATACTGCCAGAAATAAGAAAAATTCGATTTTGACAAAAAATCAAATTTTTATCAAAAAATCAAATTTTTGTCAAAATTTCAAATTTTTGCCAAAAATTGAATGTTTGTCAAAAAATTTTTCTTATTTTTTATTCATTTTTGGACAACTTGTGACAATCTTCTGACAACTTTTTTGACGTGCTTGAACGCAGCCGAAGCAAATGTCCCATGAGAAAATTGGGGGTTGCCATATTGAGCTAGCATACCTTTGCTTGACTGGAATTGAAATCGGACAAAGAAAAATTCTGTTGAAGATAATGCTTTTCTCCCATTCCTACAAAGAATTTTCATTCATCAATGTATTAGATAGATAGTCACGGAGCTATTGTGGATCAGCGGGGTCATCCCAGGGTCAAAAATCGAAAAAATTTTTAAAAAATGACATATTTAGGCGTAATTTTATGCGAAAAATCGATTGCGCGCATTCCCGAAATGTGAAAATCTTTGTTTCACCCTTAAAAATTGAAAAATACGTAATTTTTTGGGCAAATTTCGATTTTTTCGGGAATGCGCGCAATCGATTTTTCGCATAAAATTACCCCTAAATATGTAATTTTTTTAAAATTTTAGAAAAATTTTTTTCGATTTTTGACCTGGGGTGACCCCCCCCCCCCCCCCC
>OZJO01025024.1:0-12217 GCA_900406225.1 Acrobeloides nanus | reverse complement strand
ATGGGAAACATAATCTCATCTCTCCTCTTCCTACTACTACTCCTTCTCTTACTGCTACTCCTACTACTACTACTACTACTACTCCTCTTCTTCCTACTACTACTCCTCCTACTTCTACTTCTGCTACTACTACTCCTCCATCAGAGATGAAAAAATAAAATTCCTACCCTGGTGGCTTCTTTCCTTCACCTAAATCCATATCAATCCCTTCAAGTTTTGCCTGCTGCTCATCACTATCATCACATAACCATATGGCTAGAGACTTCTTTTGGAATTCCGCCGCAACTAGCGCATAGAATTCTAGAGTTGGCCCCAAGCCAGTGCCTTCTTCACCAACATATTCAATTTCAAGTACGGATTTTCGTGAGGCATGGAATTTCATGACTCGAATCGCATCTTGGAAGACATTATTACGATTCACTTTGATTCTTTCATGCTTGATACGGCCAACACGGAATTCGGGATAGTGGTCTTCACGGCGGGATCCAGCTAGGTTCGATGAGGGCACACCACCGGACCGGGTTTGTTCGATGATTTGATCACGACGATTTTGGAGCCAGACTATGGCACGAGAAGTTCCAAATGCAGTTGCCTTGAGGTAGATGTTTCTATAGATAGGGTATATAAGAAAATTTGAGGAGAAATCAATGTGTACCTTGTTTCTATAGTGAACAGACACGGATAGGAATACACGAGTAGGTCGCACCACGAGGGCAATGCTCTTGCTGAGACCACTAAAGGATCCGATAGTTCTTGGGTGAGCTTTTGTGTAATCTTTGTGCTGACAAAAACTTCTGGATTGATATCCAACTGGAATTGGATGGCAAAATGTTTCAAAGTGTTGATGACATCCACTGTCTAAACATCATCTTACATTAAACGACTACAGTAAACTTTCGATTTAGTGACCCCTCTCGAGAATTTTTACACGACCACGCAGGGATGCATTGCAAAAGTATAAATCCAGTAAAACTCGACTTAATGACACCCTCCCTCGGATTTAGTTCGATAGGCTTAGACGCGATAGTGGGCTATATAAAAATTCTTTGGTTTACCTGTCGGACCAATGTGCCTGGTGCAAGACATTCATTATGCTGTGAGGTAGCCAAAGTTGTTTGGACCACCCTGCTATCATCAAGGCTCGGATTTTCATAGATGATAGTATACGTGGGCTCCCATATTCGCCTCGTCTTATCCGCTTTTTGCCCCCATTCTGTCATATACATAAGCTTTTGAACATAGGCGAAAATCGATGCCTCATCATCTTCGAGTTCCACAATAGCGTCTTTGACGTTGGCCAAATTCGGACCTTTGAGATACAGTCTGACCTTGGAAGGATGATTGAGATTACTACTGGAGCTTTTTGAAGCAGATGTAGATGCTACTGGATCAAGCTCGGCATCAGTTGCAGGCAATTCAACATCTTGAGTTTGGTTGATATTCGTTCTCCCAGGTCGAGGATCGAATGCTGGGATGAGAGCACCAAATTGTCTTTTCAGCACGAAATCATCGTCCCATGTGCGGAAGGCACGTTTGGCGTTTCGACCGCCGGTGTTCGCCCGATCACTTTGTCCCACCGATCCATCTGGTCTTACTTCATACAACAATCTTCCACCTTCACCCATGACAATCTGTCGCCAATTCAACTTCGCATCATTCGGCGCAGTAGTAGTGGAATTCACTTGAAGTCCACCAGGAGTAGCCGAAGTTGATGAGACGGTTCCACTTCCTGAAGAGTTCGAGAATTGGCGGCGAAGTGCCGCAGCCGCATTCGCCAACGACTCCACTTGAGACTGGAAAACAGAAGCGGTGGTGACCGTGGCATTGTTGCTATTGCTAGCCGAGCTGTTCATGAAGTCGTCGCATTCGTCCTCATTTCCTTCGTCAGTCATCTCTTCATCAAAGAATTCCTCTTCAATATCGTCGGCATCAAAGCCATGGAGCGAGCCACCAGATTCTATCACTTGCTGCATCATATTTCTTAGGACATCTGCATAGTTTCCAAGTCGCGAGCGAATGTTGGATCCAATGTTGGTCAAGTTGCGTCGACCTGGGTTGTTAACATTAACACCTCTTGGTGGTTGTGACACACTTTCGGGTGGGGCTAATGCTGGCGGGCGTTGAGTCGAGCCTTCGTTCATGTCGTTTTCGGCCATCGCCAGTTCTTCGAGCAATGCGTAGTTCGTTAGCAAATCACGTTCGTTTGTGTTGGTGTAAGGCCCCTAAAATATTATTTCATAACATCTTTCATCATTTGGCCTTAACCACAATCCTCTTAGGAGGAAGACAAGGGTATAAAATCGGGCAGGTACCCCCAACTTCAAAGTGGTGTAGAAAATTCAAAATAAGTCAGATTTATACTAAAATCTAATCGATTGTGCCCCAAGTATTCCTCTAACGATTACTTTTTAAATTAGGTCAAAAGATTTTAAGGGTCCCGAGAAAAACCGTTTTGAATGAACAGTCAACCCGTGCTTCCATGTAAAGCCTCCCAGTGCAAGTTTAGTAGTTATAGGGGTGCTATTAAAAAGGATGCCCTGCAAGTGTTGCTGGTCATGGGATTTTTCAACACTTACATTGGCATTTCCAGATTCGGCGGCACGCATCATTTCAGAATAGACATCTACGAGTTCACCATAGAATTCCCGCGAGTTCATGATTTGGTTCATGTAGTTCACATCGACATAATCAGTAAAAGAGAGCTCATTTGAAACAGTTCCACTCTTGGCGTCTTCACTTGGATTTTGACTAGGTTCTTCCTCAATTTCGACATCGATCTCTTGCACGACATTTGCTGTGACAGGCTGTGCGAGTTCCAGCGGCGTGTCTTCGTCAATCGGGCGTAGCAGTTCTGCTTCTTCAGCGAACAACATCTCTTGCTCATTGCTAGTAGAGCCAGCCGACCACCGTTGTCTCTTCACCAATGGTGCCAAGTTGGGTGCACTCACACTCAAATTCGCCAAGTTTCTAGCACTATTTTCGGTGATATCGTCGTTGCTCGGGAGATCTTCTCTTGGAGTAGAGACGAGACCTTCTCTTGGATCTTTCTCTTCGTCTCTCGCTCGTTGCACTTCACTAATTGTGCCAGATGAAGAAGAGACTGATTGAGTTTCAGCGAATGAAAGTTGCTCAAAGAAAGTTGCTGAAGTTTCATCGGCTTTCGCGTGCGTGAAAGAGAGCACCGGTTGAGATCCACCAGCAATCGAGCTTGCAGCCACTGAGATTGGGGTCATGTTCTCCGCATGCGGTTCTGGTGTCGAGATTGGCGATTGATCATCGCCAACCACTTCTGGAATCCTGTCATCATGCACGCGGGATCTCGCCAACAGGTTTTCGAGTGATGGAGTTTGGTGTTGCAGGGATTCGGCGCTAGCGGCTTGGTTAGTTGAGGCAACCGATGTGTTAGATGGCTTCTTCTCGTCGAATAAATTGGTTGTTGACATAGATTTTTGTGACATAGTTGTGTTGATTGCTGTGCTCAGATTTGCCATTGCCTTAGCTTCTGGCTTCATGGATGCCGGGTTATTTGCAAACTTGGAAGACAGAAAACTTTTGGAGTCATTTGATGAAGTTGGTGTAAGTGGAGAGTTTGGTTCCTTCGTTCGTTTCGTGGGCTGGTCTTCTTTGACTTCCAAATCAACTTTATTCTCGTATCCAACTCGATAGCTATTACTTGTACCATCATCCCATTGCACATCAACCCAGCCATGATCGGGACCGCTAATTATTGTGCCCAGTCCACCAGCACCTTGTAAACCCCACGCCCAATCGGGTCCCTGGCCAACACGAGAGCCGATTTTTATACTCGAATTTGTTGGTGGTGCAAAAGTCGGCGTCGCTTCAGTGGATAATGGAGATGCTGGTTCAACTACAGCTGATGCAGAAGATGGGGAACCCGTATTGTTGAAGCCAAATAGTCGATTGGTTCTTCGATAGCGCAAAGCTTTTGACCGTGAAGGCATTCCACTTAGCAACGACCGTAACGAGCATCCAACTGCCAATTTGTTGTTTTCCGTGCCACCCGGAAGTTGACCGTACAAGTCGAATTCCGCTGCCATGGCTGACGCGGGTGATGTCCCAGTCATGTTTTGGCCGAATGGATTCAATGTATCTTTGTTCTGTTGAAGCTTCTTCGCTTTCACCGAGGCTGCATTTGGTGGACGGTTGGGCACAGGAAGAGCCTTGGAGGTAGGCAGGGCTTTGGATGGCGCACCCGAAAAAGAAGTGCTTGATTTGGAGCTAGTCGATGTGTTCTTCTTGATCGTTTTCTTCACAGCCGACAGGGAATGAGCGATAGAGAAGTTTTTCTCCTTCACAATGGGTGTTGGTGTAGCTTCCAATGATGGCAATGGCTTTTCGATCGCATCCACCACAGTACCATAGAGCTCGAAGCCGCTCAATGACAAATAACAAGTCACGCCGCTAGCATTCTTGCCGTTCTGTGCAATTCTGAAGTATCTATATGGGCCTTGGCCTTGATCTAAGACGATAGGCCAGGTGGCTGATGAGCCAGGCTCATTCAATGATTGGTCATTGCTGTGACATTGAAGCAGGTCCCAGACTCTGTTGTCTTTGGAGCCTTGGAACAGCCAGTTGCGTAGTGCCGAACGACCATATCCACGTGCGTGACGAATACTATAGCTAGTCGGGTAAACAAGCACGCCCAGATCAATGGTAAAGTTGGCATCGGTGGAATCCGTTGTGTGGCAATTCAAGGCGTTTACATCCCGGCTGAGGATGTCTTCAGGTTGGCCATATGGTTGTTTCAAGCCATCGGAACAAACCACATTCACCACCCCCACCGAAGCTGGGTTGGTCCATTCGGTGGTCTTTCCATTGGTTCCAATCCACCAAACTATTCCGTTGCTATCAAAGTCGGACTCGTATTCGAAGTTCAACTTTGCTTTGCTTTTTTTCGCCTCTTTGGCTTGTTTGATGAAGTCGAAAGTTTCACGGGAGTGGTCGAACCATCGTTTCACCAACATTTTGAGCAAAAATATTTTCTAAATTGGTAATTATTATGAAACTGTCTTTTCGCATCCTGGTTGGTTTTTAGGGCAAAATGAAAAAATTGACTTTGCTAAGTTTTTCATAAGGTGAAACAACTTTTGCTAGTTTTTATGGCATAGCCAAATTTGACATTGGTCAAGTTTTTCATCATATCTTACAATTTTTTATAGGGGACCAACTCTTTTCTTTGTAGCTTTTGCAGACAAGGATGCAAGTTTTTATGCCGTTCTTGCACGATGCAGTTGACACGATTTTCGTTTCAATAAACAAAAATTCTTGCAAATCAGGCAAATTAAAACGTGTTTAATTGCCTGATTTGCAAGAATTTTTGGTTATTGAAAAGAAAATCGTGTCAAGAGTGTCGTGTCAAATACGTCGTATCAAATACGTCGTGTGAAAGTTGACTATGCCGCTTTAGGTGATAGCCAAGTCTTTTCGCATCCTGGTTGGCTTTTAGAGCTTATGAAAAAGTTGACCATGCCAAGTTTTTCATGACTAAGTTGTTCACAAGGCAAAACAACTTTTGCTAGTTTTTAAATGCTGCTTTAGGAGATAGCCAAGTATTTTCGCATCCTTATTGGTTTTTAGGGCGTCATGAAAAACTTGACTTTGCCGAAATTTTTTCACAAAAAGTGATCTTCTACAGAGTTGTTCCTCAAATAACGGCGAACAACTTTATAGAACATCACTTTTTGTGAAAAAATCCTAATTTGGCGGGGGAGGGGTAAACCACTTCCGCACACCCTGTAAGAAGATTCTTGGGCCTTACCAAGTGTCCAACGGTGGTCAGTGGTTCACTTTTCATTAGCCTATTCGTTCGATTGATAAATTGTTTTTGTTGTGGAGACTCTGGGTCGGCTTGTTCCAGGCGAAAGCGTAGTCTTCTATTCAGCAGTTGTAGACCAAATGGTGATCCGCCGGGAGCATCGTATAAAAACTGAGGGAATTTTTCAGCCGATTCCAGCACCAAGACCATTTTTCGGATTAGGCAATTGAGATCTTTTGCTTCAGAAAATGCCTAAATTTAGATAATAGACTTTAGGAAGCTTTTTCGGTACTAGTTCGGAACAGAGGACTGTTCCGATTCACTTTTCGAGAAAAAATTTTTTAGGTTATCTTATTTTTTAGAGCACAGGAAGCATTTTAAGCTTTCGGGAGTGCGATTTTTGAATTCAGCGTATAAAATTATCCCTAAAATGCTCTTTGACAAAAATTTTTTTTCAAAAAGTGTGTAACTAGTACCGTTTTTTCATTCTTACTTTTCGAAAGGCATGAGCAACAAAGCCACTAGTGCTCTTCAATGCTTCGTTCAACAATTCGAGCAGAGCCGGCACGATTTGCGAGACTGAGATTTCGAAAATCGACAAAAGCCTTTCATTAATGATTGAGTCTCGTACATATTCCAAAGTCTCTAGAAGCTTTGCCGAATTTTCCTTTTCGATTAACGTTGGATCAATTTCGTTGTGTAGAGAATCGAGCAAGTCCAAAATGAACTTGGCGGCATTTTGAAGCTCTATTAGCGCATCACGGGGCTTGGTTTTCGCCTGTTTCAGATAGTTGTCCCATAGATCTTTGGCCAAATCATGCACTTTTTGTTTCTGCGCTTCCGCTTTGAATTGCAAGCGTCTACCACCGCCTCGAGCTGCCCAGCCAGTGACAAAATCTAAGCCTAAAAGTCCGATTGAGGAAACCAGTTATGACGAAACCCATACCTAGAGTAGATTCAGCCATAAAACAATGTCGGTTATGCTTTGAAGACTCGAAGATAAAGCCAGGTAAGTCTTCTTTTATGAGGAGCTTTTGTTGATTTCCTTCTTTGTTGACAATAACCAACTGTTCACTTGAATCACTTCCAATCAGCCAATTCCCACTTTGGATCTTTTTCGTGGGATGTGGGGTTGAAAAAATGGTTTTTGCCTGACTCCCCGATGGCACGCTTGACTTGGCCTTTTGTAGTTTGTTCAGGAATTCCGCTCGAGTTTCGGCATTGTCCGCGCCACTTTCGGGAGAGCCGGATGAATACATAGTGCTGAGGCGGCCATCCATAAGAAAACGAAGCCAGCCATTCGAGCCATCACTAAAATAGGTATTGAAGAACTCCGTGGCCTTCCTTACCTAAACTCAACCGCTACCGCATCGCACCAAAGAAACAACGAGTCCCTACTGCGTATTAGCCTCCAATCTTTCCACTTATAATTAACACCGGAGTTGATCTTCCAAACATCATCAGTTGGCTCTCGTTTGCTAGGACCTGCGGACAATGTATCGTCATCGATCTGGACTCCGAGGACCTGGGCGACAGCCGTGGCCGCTTCGACAAGTTCATTACTTGGTTGATGGCTATCCAGCGGTGGAGTTGTACTCTTTCTTTCTTGTCCAGCTATTTCCATGGTTGGCGGAGGCGTGCTTGTGTCGAAAAAGTCTTCTTCCATTTGAACAGGGATATTGAGCATTCGCGCTCTTTCAACAACATCGGAATTTTGCAGGCTAAAGCCTTCGGTGTCGGTGGTATCGGCTTCGGAACGAAGGCTGACCGATGGTGTTGAAGTGGCGGAGCTAAAAATTTTTCGTTTTTGCTATTTTTCCTAAATACTAACCGTTCAGCTTCGTTGCGAATCCCAGTGTTCTCGGATGAGATTTCAAAGTTAGCCGGAGAATAAGTCAATGGCTTTTGTGCTGTTATTTCCCCATCGATCTCTCTTTCTATCGAGATGTCGTCATTTTTCTGAGCCAACGCTTCAATCTTTTCAAAAACGCCCAATCTGATCAATTGTTCCAACCAGAAGTCAACATCTTTTGTCAACAATGCTTTGATAATCTATAAAGATTTCAATTAACTTTTTTATAGTTAGTCTGAATATCGTATTTTGATTCAGAAAGAAATTTCACAACTCTCATTCGGCATAGGATTTAATGGAACGAAGAGGATGAAACGATACGAATGAAAAGATACGAATGAAACGACATAATGGAACGAAACCAAATTCAGGGTTTTCGTGCCAATATTCAGGCAAATTCGAACCTGTTTCGAGACCTCGTATGAAAATGACATCGTTTCATTCGTATCGTTTTATTTGATCGTTTCATTTGTATTTGTTTCATTCGTACGCTTACCAATAAAACTTGCTCCACACCATCCACGTCATCTTCTTGTTCCAGCACACTCACGAGGACGCCCATAAAATTTTCTATAAAATTTGTGCGGACTATTTCTCCACTTGCGGCTTTCTCGTCGTCACTTTCTTTTGATTGATCTTCGTCAAGAAGTTCTCTCAATGCATTCGGACTGATATAATTGACGCATTTTCGAATCAAGCCTAAAGCTGATCTTCGCACGCCGGACACAAGAGAGCTCTGGAAGATGTTGCAGAAGACAGGGATGAGTTGTTGGAGGACATTTCGAATGACAGCTTCATCAATGGTTTCACTAATGGAGTTCGCAGACGAACTGGGCTCACTTTTACGATTTTCTAAATACGTAAAAGTTAGGGTGCTTGCTATTTAAATAGCACGACAAATAGCACAACTGTTGCGTATTATTTCTCGTGTGTGAAAAAGCACGATCGTGCTGTTTGAAATATTCGAAAAACTATCGAGTTAACTTCGACTTATATAGATTTTGCAATACATCCCTGCGTGGTCGTACTAATCTTATTTTCCCGCCGACCACGCAGGGATGCATTGCAAAATCTATATAAGGCGACGATAACTCGTTAGTTTTACTGTTTTGAAATTGCAAACAGCACTTTTCGTGCTATTTAAATAGCAAGCACCCTTTTAGGTCAACTAAAAGTATACCGATTGAAGTAGTTGGTGCGGTCATGTAACTGGCGGGACTCTCGAGAATTTGTACAACTTGTTGATGACCTTCATCATTGCGCTCGCGAGCTTTGTCCAGCGCAGTCTTGCCTTCTTCATCTCTCAAATCTGGATTGGCTCCATAGCGGAGTAAGATTTTTACAATATCCGAGCGACCAAAGCACGCTGCATAATGAAGTGAACTGGATCTAAAATTTTTGAGAATCAATATTCGTTAGCCTTTTCTGAACTAACCTCAATCCTTTATTAACATCAGCACCTTTATCACACAAGTAGATGACCATGTCTGATGTTCCGAAGGCACTGCACCAATTCAAGAGCGTTTGGCCGACATCATCCGTGAAATTCGGATCGACTGTTCCATTTTCAACAGCATCTATGAGCGCGTCGGTGTCTCTTTGTCGGATGGCATCAATTAGATGACGATGTGCTCGATCAAACCCGTGCGAGCTGGCTGTTTCGGTGCCATTGAAAGCGGAAGCACTTTTTGGCAGCGCCGATCTTCCTTCACATATTAGCACGACGAGCAAATCGGACAAGCGTAAACTATCTACAACACATCGTTCGTCTTTGCTGCTGAGCACCGATTTCAGTGCAGGGATGAACTTTGATGATCTAAAATGACTTAGTTTCAAAATTTTTGTAGCCAACTAGGGGGACCCCTCTCGACCAGGAAGGCTGCTGCAGTTGTTTTCTACTTGTTTGCTACGCAAGCAAGTAGAGCTAGTAGCTATTAAGGCGGCAGCAGCCTTCTTGGGCCACATTTTTTTAACTTAATTAATACCTTATTAACTGGTCAGTGACTTTAGCTGAGCCACGACAGAGATTGCTAATCAATGATAACACAATCGATATGAATGATGCCGGTTTAGCAGTATGGATAGTCACAGCGCTTCCTTCACTTGCTTCCCCTTCAGCACCCTCACCACTTGAAGTGGGCAAGAGTGAATTCAACAAATGCTCCACCAAGTTGCTCGGTGTCGCCAAATCCACTGGATCCAAGGATTTTCTTATAAACCGATCTGTTAGTGCAGCGAAACACCGAAGTGCACATTCAGACACTTTAGGATCGTCAGTGCACAACAAAGCACCCAAATCGGCGGAGCATTGCTGCAAGTTCGCATCGGTTGGTTCAATTTTTGAGCATAAGCGAGTGATGACTGTCATTGCAGAGTGCATGGTGTCCTAAAAATGGTTCAAATAATTTATAAGCGAGAAATTACAAAAATAAAGGGGAAAAAACCGACAAGTTGGCAGTCTTTTCGCATTCTTGTTGGTTTTTAGGGCTTGACTTTGTCAAGTTTGTCATGACGCCTGTTGTACTTGATTAGTGACGTGAGCAAAAATGAATGAAAATGTTGACAAGTGGGCTTTTGATAAGTGACAAGTTCACTAAAAAACCGACAAGTTTGTTATTTGTCAAAAAAACTAAGCAAAAGAGGTTAGTTAGTTTGCGACAAGTAATAAGTGATAAACTTGTCAGTTTCTTAGTGAACTTGTCACTTATCAAGTGCCCATTTGTCAACCTTTTCATTCATTTTTGCTCACTTGTCACTAATTTTTATTCTCATCTGGGGCTTTCACAAACAGTCAGTTTGACAAAGTGTACAACAGTTCAAGTGTGAACTAGTCATGTGCAAACGCAGTCTGCGCAGTTGGCGATTGCCCTTTTTGACGCAGTTAGTGACTACGCTTTTCGATGCCGTTTCAAATAGTCAGTTTGGCAAAGTCTACAACAGTTCAAGTGTGAATCAAGCATGTACAAACGCAGTCTGCGCAGTTGGTGACTGTGCTTTTCGACGCAGTTTCAAACTTGCGCTTTCGCACTACGCAGAGAAACTATTGCAACGAAATAGGCAGTTTGAAACTGCGTCGAACAGCGCAGAAACTGCTATATGGACTGCGCAACACAGTTTCAAATTGACTTCTCACTTGATGCACATGACTGATGTGAACTGTTATAGTAAGATTCTAAAAACGAACTTTATGTATATGATTCCCGTGTTGTCGAATCAAGTGCAAAACGCACTGCAAGCCACCCGCGTCGTAGACAGCAGATGTTTCCCGTTGGCAGATGTGTTCCAAGAGTTTTACACATTGTTCAGCTAGATCTTTGCTGGTTCGATCAGACATTTCGGCAACAGCTAGACGACTACATATGGCTTTAACTGCACCGTCGACCTGTGTGATTCTTCGTGTACACTCGTTAGATACATCCAGATAGTATGTGATTGCTCGAGCTGTTACCTAAAATATATAACGTTGCAACAAAATTTTTTATTTAGATTCTGACCTCTAGACAATTTTCTGGCGCCGTCTCATCCAAGAATATTTTACAAAGTGCTGGTAGGAATGTTCTCGGTGGACAACTTTCGAAGCAACGATCGATATTATCACTCATGAGCAATAGCATGCAAAGTTGTTCCAGGGCCATTAACTGTAGATCCCGTTCTTCGCCCGCACCCGTTTGTAGCCATTCGAGCAAAGTATCTGGATCTACTCCATCCATAATTTAAGCAGAATATCGTTTCTAAATTTCAATAAGTTATAATAACAGGTCTAGTAGTACATGGTGTATTAAAAAAACTGGAATATGGGCGATTTTTTCACGTTTTTTCGACTCGAAATTTTTTTTAAATGACTCTATTAGGGCTAATTTTATGCGAGGAATCGATTGCGCGCATTCCCGAAGTGTGAAAATACTTCCCCAACCCTGATTCAGGGAAATAGATGTGTGTAATGAAGCGAAAATCGGAAAATTTTGAAATTTCTCCCTCAAAATCATATTTCTGAGGGTAATTTCAACGTGGAATCGATTGCGCGCATTCCCGAAGCTTAAAAACGCTTCCATGACCCTGATTCAGGAAAATAAGAGTGTGTATTGAAGCGAAAATCGAACATGTACTAATTTTCTTGAATCAGGGAAGCATTTTCAAGCTTCAGAAATGCACGCAATCGATTTCCGCATAAAATTACCCCCGGGAAGATAATTTTAAAGCAGGAAACCCAACAATTTTCGATTTTCGCTTCAATACAAAACACTCATTCCCCCTGAATCAGGGTAAAAAAATTCGATTTTGAGCAAAAATTTCGATTTTTGAGCAAAATTCAATTTTTGAGAAAAAATTTGATTTTTGAATTTCTGAAGCCTGAAAATGCTTTCCTCGGCCCTGATTCAGAGAAATTAACATTTTTCTTTTCAAAACCCCAATTTCCCTGAATCAGGGTCAGGGAAGCATTTTCAGGCTTCAGGAATCGATTCCCCATATAAAATTACCCCTATAGGGGGTCCTTTTTAAAAAATTTTCGGGTCCGAAAAATTTTTTCATGTAAAAAATCCGGAAAATTTTGGAACAACCCAACTCTATGTTAGTCGAAATGGTATGAA
>OZJO01025018.1:0-12881 GCA_900406225.1 Acrobeloides nanus | reverse complement strand
CAAGCTGTCGTACGATTGTACGACGCAGTACGATGGCATCGTACGAAATTCGTACGATAGCTTGTGGCCATTTCGTCAGTCGTACGAGTGTATTTTACACTCGTACGATGACTTCGTACGATAGCTTGTGCTGTTGCTTGTGGTAGTGCGATAGCTTGTGGCGACTCTTATGAAGTTGTCTGAGGTCAAAAAATTTTTCAAAAATATCAACTTTTTTCAATTTTTAACCTATTTTTAAGCCGTTTTTATCCTTTTTTTACCAAAAAATGACCTTTTTCTTGATAAAAAAACCTCTTTTTGAAGTTGACCCCCAAAATTTTTCCTAAATCCTTCACTGGTTGAAATAGGGGAGAGGCAGTGGCGGTTGGGGAGGAGAGGTGTGGAACTCCAAATCTATCGAAGGCCGAAAAAATGGCAAGAAGTGTTGTTTTGAAAAGTTTTATAAAAAATCGAGGCTTGTCCCCCAAATTTTAACCCTTTATTAGGATCCTCCCCCATATTCCCTCCCCCGACCAAAAAATGTTGGTTACTATTTTTCTTGAACTACTTGGGGGAGAGGGAAATTCAAAGCTCACTATACCTGACAAAAAACGATCAATCCACCTTCGAAAGAAGCCCGAGATAAATGATGAACATAAGTTTTTTCTTTTGATGTAAGCACTAAATAAAAATTGGATCCATTTTAAAAATTTCTTACATTCAAACGATTTTTTAGCGTCTAATAGCAAAACTGGTGCATCGTTTGGTATAGTATACAAGCTTTTATCAAACACTGAAGCAGGTAGACCAGGTTGAAATGAAGAGAAAATCAATATAGTCCATATAAAAGTTTTCAATATTTGTTTCATGGCAAGCCCTGGGGCAAAAATGTTGTACACCTGCTCAACAGGTCGATTTCTAATCAACAAAAAAGGGTTATCTCATCATAAGACAAGGTCTAGGCAATAAATTATCTTCCGATAAATACCCAAGAAAAACATCCGAGTTGTCATTTGGAAATTTCAAAAGGTCATTTATCATGTTTTGAAGGGGGAACCATTTGGGGGTCATTCTCCGAAAAACATTTTTTCGATATGATCTATTCATATTTTAAAGGGGTTTCAATACACCGATCTCTTCCCTGAATCAGGGTTAAGGAAGCACTTTCACGATTCGAGAGTGCGCGCAATCGATTCCCCGCCTAGAAAAACATAAGAATTGTCGGTTTTTTCATAAAAATCTAAAAATGTTTGATTTTCGCTTCAATACACCCACCACCTTCCCTGAATCAGGGTCAAGGAAGCGTTTTCACGCTTCGAGAGTGCGCGCAATCGATTCCTCGCATTTTGAAGGCTGCGAATCTATGTGTTATCGAAGTACTAGTTGCCTGGTGCACTTTTTTAACTTACCTCAATTAATGGCACAACCAGGGTGCGAAAAAAAGGGTGGTATCATCCATCACCACCCCGGAGTAGTACCAACCACTAAGTGGTACCACCTGGGATGGTAGGTGGTACCACCCTTTCGCCCTTTGGGCACAACTTTGGAGTGTCATGGAAATAAATTACGCAAAAAAGATCCCTAAATAGAGAATCCCGAGAAAAAAATCCCGATTTCGGGACCCCAATTGCAAAATCCCGATTCCGTTAACCCTAATTTTGTAATACAAATATTTATTTACATACAATTTATATTAATAACTACACAAATAACATTGAGGAATAGTGCATGCTTGGTTAGTCCACGTTCCATCTTTGTTTAAAACAACACAGGTTGAACTAGCGTCGTTAGTAGGAGAGCCTAGAAATGTATCTCAAATGATGAATAAGACTCGCAAAATATTACCACTTCCCCAATTGGCATATGGATTTCCATAAACTATCGAATCCAATGGCCAATTCCATCCTTTTTTATTTTTATTCAGGCCGATATAAAACTTGTCGCATGCGGCAAAATTTGATGTCAAATAGCCTAACAACGAAAAATTTTTAAAACGACTATACGTGCAATTTTACTAAGAATATCAGCATTTTGAGCAGCACTTTCAATTGTTGCCATAGTAGCCCACGAGTTCTTACAAGCCGTTTGAACATCCGAGTATGTCAGTTGGGTTGAATAAGCGTTGTAACAAGTGAGGTTTCTTGAGTTGCCGATAGTGGATTTGTAGCCCTTTGGACAGCCTAAAAAAGTCTACTGTGATGTTTTGCAGACTCGTACGAGCTCCGAAGTTTCGGGAGCGGTGTCCGCAAAAAATTTTTAATATCATTTTTGGCGACTTTTTTTGGTACAGGGTGGCCCAATAAAAAGTGGCTTTTGTGATTTTTTGGGTCCCAATTCATAAAGATTTTCTTCATAACAGAAATTTTTTCACAAAAAGTGATGTTCTACAAAGTTGTTCCTGAGATCACGACGGACAATTTTGTAGAACATCACTTTTTGTAAAAAAATTTCTGTTATGAAGAAAACCGTATGAACTGGGTCCCAAAAATCGCAAAAAGCCACTTTTTTATGAGCCACCCTGTAAAATGAGATAGAGCCAGTTGAAGTTGATCCTCTAATTAAAAAAGCCCTTACCCCGTATCTCGAAGGGGATAAATCGGATCAAATAATGTACATCAAATTCGTGTTTTTGACCCAAAAATAAGGGGCTATAGTATTTTCAAACAAATTTTGAATACTTTGGCACTACGGGGAGGTGCCATTTACTACGGTCACGTTCAAAACTGGTTTTTGCTTTTTCAATTTTATTGGTCATTTTAAAAACTTTTTAAATCATTTTTTTCCTAGAACATAGGAGAAATTCTCTAGTTTCACATGCTTTTTACTGTATTCAAAAAGCTTTTAATTTCGTTGAGATATGACCATTTTAGTGAAGGCATCAGAACGCATTTTGAAAACGATGTTTTAACCCCTTCACTAAAATGGTCATATCTCAACGAAATTAAAAGCTTTTTGAATACGGTAAAAAGCATGTGAAACTAGAGAATTTCTTCTATGTTCTAGGAAAAAATTATTCAAAAAGCTTTTAAAATGACCATTAAAATTGATATCATAGCAGTAATTGTTGAATGGTGAGTTTTCATTTGTTTTTATGGTTCTAATTTGGAATTTTGAGGTACCTTTCGAAGAAATACGACCAAGAAGTCCTCTGGGACGACAACTCATATGAAGACGAAGCATGGTAGACGAAACTTAATGAGAGATTTTATGAAATAGTGCAGTCCAATTCCTAGTAAAGCAATAACTGTTTACTTAGCATTATGCGAGTCTTGCGCTTTGAAAAAATCGACTACAAAAAAGGGACTTGTTGTGAAGCCAATTTTATCAAAAGAGATGAACTCGCAATGTTAACTTGACCTCATCGTGGGATTTATAGTTCTGTCGTATCGTGACACGACAGTGCATTTTTGTGTCGTACGACACAAACTGCACTGTCGCGACGGATGTATAAATGGCGCCATAGACATGCAAGCACAAGAATTCGATAGTTATCGATTTATTATGGTGTACCAGGTTAGTTTTTTGTTATTTGTGCATAATTTTACGGATTTATTAGGATCACTTGACGAAATATGTACTTTTACGTGCTCTAAAATCAAAAACAGCTGAATCCGTCGCCGAGAAATTGATCTCGATTTTCTACGATTTCGGTGCGCCTAGAATTTTGCACGCAGATAATGAACGAGAATTCGAAAATAAACTCATAAAGCAAATTTTGTCTGAATGGCCAGATTGCAAGTTAGTACATGGAAAACCCCGGCACTCCCAATCACAAGGATCGGTGGAAAGAGTGAATCGAGACATCGAGGTTAGTTTTTAAAAATAGTTTTGATGGAATGATAAAATTTTTCGAGTTTAATACGGTTTATTCAAGATTGATAGCAATATGGTGTAGAGAAAACGGCTCAAAAGATTGGCTCAAAGCACTAGGATCTGTCCAAGTTAGAAAAAATCAGCGTTATCATTTGGGTATTGGTCAATCACCATATAAAACAATAAAAAACTGGTTTTGAACGTGACCCTCACGCAGTAAATGGCCTCCCCTTTAAGTTGAAAATACTTGAAAATTTGCTATTTCTAGTCAACAAATTGCCAGCTCCACCACCTTCAACCATAAAATCGAATCCAGGCTGCGCTCTGTGCTCTTCAACTCTCTGTCTTACCGTTAAATCTCTTGATTGTCTGCACCTCCTCAACCAAATACGGTGTGTAGTCATTCCGGAAAAGATCATGAAACCATAACCAAGGCTGCCATGTCTTATATGGGTGGCTTACTGACTCCCATGGGAAGTTATTTTGGATTCTTCCCTGAATAAAGCCCCAGTTTATCATGCCAATATTGTTTGCCTTAGCAATGGGTAGATTGTTTTCAACTGTACTTAACGTATCCATTCGTGCCATATATTCAGTAGCAATTATAGGTCTGCCTTCAGTGAATTTTTTGATAGCTTGTAAACGATGATTGAAGCCTTGACCAGGAACATAACTATAAAGTCATTAATTATATTTTTGATTGGAATAATGGAATAAAAAGAGCCGGGGAAGCGGAGTGGGCATTACGCCGGACAAAACGTCAAAAAACGTCGGAACAATTGGTTTTCGTCCGCCACGGACTAGAAGTTGCTGCTCGGAAGTTGTTTCTTGGACACCGACTCTAGCAAGCCAACACCCAAAAGTCGCCGCTTGGAAGTCGAGTCTCAAAAGCCGATGCTAGGAATCAAGATCCCGAAAGTCTTCACGTGAAGGTCGCAGAAGTTGCCGCTCAGAAATCGCGCACGGAAGTCGCTGTTCGGAGTTCGTCGCTCGATATAAGCCAAGCTCTTTTTGTGTGTAGGGGTCTGCATAATTTTATGCAGAATGCTACTCAAATCAATTTTCGGAAGGGACATTCTGCATTATGCAGAATTCCCCTTCAACAATTTTTGTGGAGGGGTATTCTGCAGAAGTTCAGTAAAAATTCCAAGAGCTTTGCTTCCCTAACCGAGTTCATGATCAGCTTGGGGTCGAACTGGATGCACTCTCGAATCACCTCGCCTTTTATGCTACCCTTCCCCTCTGATCTCGATCGAAATTTCGATTTTTTTCACATTTTTCTCGTCCCACATATCCCCGAATCCAAACATTTTTCTATTATCCTCTATATCTTCTCAAAACATCCGAGCTTTTTCCATGCCGACAGGACATTCCAGGCTTTTTTTCGCACTGTACAACGCAAGTCCGCTTAAACGACTAAGTGACATGACATCAAGTTCATCGAACACTTGACGTCGTGCACTCTTTATTATTTTTTCCTTTTTCCGAAAGTTTGACAAAATTATTTTAAGATAATTTTTCCCAATTTTCGCCCTATGTGACAACACCCTCGTTTACAACAGAACTGTCCCTGGTCCGATTAACTCTTTCTCTCACTCGTTTAACTCTCTCCTCTAACAACGTGCGCAGTTGATTTTTTTTAAATAGCTAGAGTTTGACTCCAGGATGGAGCAAAAATGTGTGCTCTTGATGTGTCTGTGGATCTCTTTTGGTAGGATCTAGTGTAGGATAGCTTCGAGTTAACGAAAGACCTGGAAAAATTATTTTAAGATAATTTTTCCCAATTTTCGCCCTATCTTACAGTTCATACAAGTCTATAAATGGTATATATCTGCACGCAGAAAAATCTTACTCATGAAAAGTAATCACATCTGAGTTATTCAATTGAATTAAGGAGTGAGTACGATATTTACTCAAATCTCCAGTATCAACATCAACAGAAAATAATGGAGACGTACAAGGCTGAATGGGATCAACTGATCTACACCATGCGAACACATTTGTAAGAAGATCGAATAAACCCTGACTTTCATGTCCATTACATGGGGGTTCGTTAAAAACATCCCAGCCTAATACTCGGGTGTCGTTGGCAAAAGTGCTAATAAGGTCCTTAACATAGGCCTCTAGACGAGGTTGCTGGGAAGGATCATTCATGACTTCGTCCCCTGGTGATTGGACTCATTCTAAAAAAAACTTTATAGGTAAACTATAAGCAGGAAAAACATAAAAATAATAAATGGGTGCTACCGTTTTTGGTAATGATCTATCAGAATCTGAAGTAATTATTTCAAACTTCCTTCAGGAAAGGGGTCTCAGGTTTTCGTTTCAATATTCAGACTTATGCAAATTTTGTGAAAATGTTCTTTTCTTTAAGTTAAACACCTATCTAGGACCCATCTGCAGGAGGGCGTACTAACGAGGGCAGATTGTATACACACAAATTAAACCTTAAAACTCTTACGTGACATCATCACCCCTGGAACTGGCTGCACCTGCTGACCAATAACTGGAACTCTATAATAAGTACCAAAGCATGAATCAAATATAACCAACAACAGCTTAAGACCATGCTTTTAAATAATTGATATGGTAACAAACACAATTTTATTTTTCTCGTCCTTGTTGCTGTGGAATCCATTTGTATGAAAGCTAGCGGCACCTCTTATCTGTACTTTTCATAATCATGTACAAATTTTTTCTAGACTTCAATTCTGTTGTATGATAAAGTTTTGTACACGGCGCACAAAAGTAGTGCCAAAAATGGAAACTCTCGAGAAACCAGTTAGAAAGATTCATAAACGATTATTTTGCACTAATTTAGGTTATTTGGACATTTTTAGATGTGGTTCATATCGGTTTATAATTTTTTATAAAAAAATATAATTCAAAAAAAGCCACGAAAAATGGCGAGGTCACATCAAGTCGAGAGAAAAAAATTATTTTTTGTAAATGTGGGGAAGTGAATATGGCTGAAAAACCAAAATTTCCGACCTTTTTAAGTTTTTTCATGAGGAAAATTTTTTTTAAATCAGTGCACTTTGCCCCTCCCCTAAACAAGTGCACTTTAACCCCCCCCCCCTTCCCAATTTTGAAGATTCTTGTTGAAAAATTTTGGCGAAATCCTTGAGTAAACAAGGGACATGCACGAAGTACGTTTGAATTTGTTTAAAAAGTCCTATATATTCTGAAAGAGCATACCTGATAACCCTTTAGAAATAACAAAATTAGCTGCATAACACTAATCTTGAGGAAATAAACAATTTTTAAGAAATGGCAAAAACTTTTGGACGGTAAGGGAGTCGAACCCCGGACCGTCCAGTCATTGACCTACAATCAATCCACTGAGCCATCCTGCTTTTTGATTGAAGGGATCATTTTTTCCTATATAGTAGTGTATATTTTTTGGAGTAGAGTTATAGCAGCTAATTTTGTCATTTTTAAAGGGTTATCAGGTATACTCTTTGAGAATAGTTAGGACTTTTTGAAAAATTCAAGTCTCACTTCGTACATGTCCCTTGTTAACTCAAGGATTTCGCCAAAATTTTTCAACAAAAATTCTCAAAATTTACTTTTTTTTCACCAAAAATCGTAATTTTCAAGCATTTTGAGCTAGGTTCCTTATTTTTTAGTCTAAATATTAAATTTTCTAACAAAGCCTATCGCTGTAATTGCAGGTGTGCATGAGTAAATGAGTGTCTTCCGGACTTGTCCGTTTTGTGTTTGATGGTTGCTTTCTAGAATTTCTGAAGAAAATGTCGAAAGCTTACCTTAATAGTTGGTTTCATTCGGTTGAAATTGGTCTCTCGGGTGCTTCGCTGAGCTATCAAAAAGCTATTGATTTCAATGGGTAAAAAATTATTCGGCGTAAGTTTTTACATGGTGAGCCAAAAAAAAAACCGTACTTTTGCGCTTTTTGGTGAAAGTTTGGAACTTATGCACTTCGCCCCCCCCCAAATTTGGGGAGGGGGCGAAGTGCATAAGTTCCAAAAAGTTTTCAAACAATTTTTTTCAAAAATCATCTATAAGAGGGTATTTTCATGCGACTTTTGAAAATTTTCGCCAAAAAACGCAAAAGTACGGTTTTTTTGGCTTACCCTGTACATGTGTAAATTAAATTTCGAAAAAAGTATTGGTTGTAAATTTTCGGGTTTTTGAAAAAATCGTCATTTCAAAAAGTTCTCCTCTAAATCGGCTGATTTTTTCTACTCGGGGTTTGACATGGGGAATTCAAGTCTGAAGGAATTTTTTGATTTTAACCACAGGAAGGTACCCATACGATGGATATACTCTCTAAAAAGTTTTCATAATAAAAATCGTTTAAACTCGCTTAAATCAGTGTCAGGGAAATTTTTTTATGCGCGTCAACGATTCCCCGCCTAGAAAAACCCCTAGGCTGCCATTTTTCCGACGAACCTCCGAATGTTGATTCATTTTCACTTCAATACAGTCGGCGCTCGATATACATACACCCCCCGAAAATTCGATATACCGACCCCCCTCCATTTTGGCAATAGGAACGAATGCACCGCACAAAAAAATTCCGCACGGATCTTCCGCACATGAATTTTCCGTACACCCACCCCTTTCCCTGAATCAGGAAAGAATTTTCACGGTTCGGCAATGCGCGCAATCGATTTTCTAGACCCCTATCGAAGTCATTTTTTTAAAGATTCCATTCAAATAGCAAAAGCTCAAAAATTATGGTACAACCCCGTCGAAACAGGGGAAAAGGGCAATAGGACGGAATGCACCGCACGGTTTTTATAGGACTGAGTGCGCCCAGTCCGTGCGCTCGCACTTTGTGCGGTGCATTCCATCCTATTGCCGGGAAAAGTGGTGGCAAGGGTCAAAATTAAATGAAAATGTCGCCAATCGACTAAGCTCGCCGAGCGCTTCAAAACGAGTACCATATCATGGGGTTTTGGGAAGGAGTTGACCCATGGCCGAGTGACTAAAGTGACAGATTTGCAGTTTATAGGTAACCCGCGACCTATAAACTGCAAATCTGTCACTTTAGTCACTCGGCCATGGGTCAATCCTCTCCTCAAAACCCATGATATGGTGCTCGTTTTGAAGCTCTCGACGGGCTTAGTCGATTGGCGACATTTTTATTTAATTTTGACCCTTGCCATCACTTTTCCCCGTGAACCCAATACTTTCCCATATACGCGAAAGAAAAAATCAAAAAGCTTTTGCCTTTTTTCATCGCACTGAGGTAGAAAAAAGTTTTTTTTTGAATTTTATTAAATTTATAGGTCATAAAATTTTAGCGAGAGGTTGTGTCGATTCATGTGGGACAAGCAGGTGTCCAGGTAAAAAACTACTGATGCTCACAGATACAAAAAATTTTGTCACTAACTATAACTATGCGAATTTTGGACATGATATACATTTGTTCATAATGTGACAATGGTGGCAAAAATTTGTCAAAAATTGAAAAATTTGTTTCCATTGTCACCATGAAGAAACCATATTTTGCTCAAAATTCGCATATTTATCGGTGAAAAATGTGCCTCTTTTTTAACTTTGTGAATATCACTAGGTTAATTTTTGGCATTACAGGGTATTCAAAAAAAATCGCCATTTGTCATTTTTTGGAGAAAATTTTTCAACAAATTTTTTTGAAAGATTTTCTCCAAAAACAACGCAAAAGTATGGTTTTTCTTTTGCTCACCCTGTAATGCCTAATTTTTTGCCGAATTTATTTTTTTTAAGATTGGAAATGCTTGTTGGGAATTGTATTGTCTTGAGCATGGTATCCAACCGGATGGGATGCTTCTAGATGACGCTGACATTGAAGATGACTCTTTTAACACATTCTTCGCCGATACTGGTTTAGGTTAGTGATGTTAAAAGACCCCCTAAAAGGGGGAAGCCCTTCTTTTTGACACCTTGGCCCCTTTTTCCCTTTTTAAAGTGAGACCCCCTTTTTTAATATAACCCCTTATTGATCGTTTTCACTAAAAACTGTCACAAAAACGTCTATTTTTGACCAAAAAAGGCGATTTTTGGCATTTTTGCCAAAAAAAGCAACAAATATTATATGAAAGAATAAGATTTTTTATCCAAAATGCGAATATTTCTACAATATTGATTTATGGCCAACTTCTATTTTTGGCCAAAATTCGATTTTTGATTCCAAAAAATGTACTATTTTTTAGTCTTTTTTGCCCAAAATCGATTTTTTGTGACAAAAATGCCATTTTTTCCCCCTGGAGGACCAAAAATTTTCTTTCCGATTTTGAAAATTGTTGAAAAAAATAATGCTTCCTTTTTGCCCCTTGTTGCCCCCTTTTCTTAAAATGAGTATAACATCCCTAATTTAGGTATTAGCAGGGCAAAAGTGAAAAAAAAACTTTTTTAGGCAAGCATGTTCCTCGTGCTGTATTCATTGATTTGGAGCCGACTGTAATAGGTCTGTGGTGAAAATTGTATTTTGTTGAAAAATGTGTTTTATAGATGAGGTACGGACGGGAACGTACAAAAAACTCTTTCATCCTGAACAATTGATCACTGGAAAAGAAGATGCTGCTAACAACTATGCTAGAGGACATTATACAATTGGAAAGGAGATTATTGATGTTTGCATGGAGCGTATACGTAGTGAGATTTTGAAGGGGTTGCAAAAAAATTTGTGTTACACAACAGGGATGCCAAGAACATTTGTTTCAAAATCCGAAAATCTGGCTTCAAAAATTAGATTTTAGGAGCAAAAATTAGAAAATGCTGCTAATTTTCCATTATATTTCTTATAACTTTGAAAAAATTTTGCATCTCAACAATCAGGTTGACACTGAAAAATCAGATTTTGCCAGATTTGATATCTCAAAATCAGAACTTTTGCTGAAAAATCAGCCGACTTGGCACCCCTGTTATACAACCATTTTTAGGGATGTGTGAGGTGTGCACAGGACTCCAAGGTTTTCTTATCTTCCATTCATTTGGTGGGGGTACAGGAAGTGGTTTTTCTTCTCTACTCATGGAACGCCTTTCTATGGACTATGGAAAGAAGTCAAAGTTGGAGTTCAGTATCTATCCGGGTAAGCAAGAATTTCTATCTTTTTCATCGGCCAGAAATATGCGAGTTTTGAGCACGAACATAAATTGTTCATGCTAATAAATTTGTCACCGTGAACAAAATATTATCGTGCTCAAAATTCGCATATTTTTGAGGCCTTTGGTATATAAAAATGCGAATTTTGTTGGCGATTTTCGTGATTTGAATGTTATTTTTGGTGAACTATGCATTTTTTGATGACCCATTTCACATTTTCGCATAAAAATCTCAAATTTTTCGCGCTTCGCTCGAAAAAATGCGAATGGGGTACTTAATTTTTTTGCGAATACGGCGATATGGGAGGGGGAGGATCACTTTCCCCCTTGCATATATAAATCCTAAAAATAGATCATTTGGACTGGCTTATTTTTTTCTTGCACACTTTAGCTCCTCGGATTAGCACCGCAGTTGTCGAGCCATACAATTCAATTCTAACTACCCATACCACACTAGAACATTCTGATTGTGCTTTTATGGTCGATAATGAAGCTATCTATGAAATTTGTACTAAAAAGCTTGGTATTGCTAGGTAATCTTGAGCAATTGGAACAACCACTTGACTACCAAAAATGATTACAAAAAAACTTTTTTACTATAACTCGCCTCAATCAGCCCTCCCTCTTTAACTCAAGCAACTTGTAGACCAACTTACACCAATCTAAATCGACTGATCGCCCAAATTGTGTCGTCGATAACCGCGTCACTGAGATTCGATGGTGCGCTAAACGTTGATCTGACAGAATTTCAAACCAATCTGGTTCCTTATCCCCGAATTCATTTCCCATTGGCTACGTATGCGCCAATTGTATCATCAGACCGAGCATATCATGAGCAACTGAGTGTTTCCGAAATAGCGCATCAATGCTTCGAACCGGGGAATCAAATGGTCAAATGTGATCCGAGAACTGGAAAATTTATGGCTTGTTGCATGTTGTTTCGAGGCGACGTTGTGCCAAGTTAGCTTGCGAACAAATTTTCATTATGCGCAATTTTTAGAGGATGTCAACTCAGCTATTGCTGCTATCAAAACGAAGCGTTCAATCCAATTTGTTGACTGGTGTTGATTAAAATTTTGTTCATTCCAACTACAGGGTGTTCCAAAAAATCACCATTTGGTCATTTTTGGCGAAAATTTTCAAAAAATTTTTTCTTCAAAATGACTCATTAGGGGTATTTCTATGCGAGAAATCGATTGCGCGCCTCGAAAAACTTTGAAAACGTCTCCCAGATCATGAAATATCCTATTTTCAAGTAGGAATTCCTACCGAAAATAACTGAAAAAATACCAAAATCGTATATTTCATGGCCTGGGAGGCGTTTTCAAGGGTTTTCGATGCGAGAAATCGATTTTTCGCTTAAAAATACCTAATGAGTCATTTTGGAGAAAAAATTTTTTTTGGAAAATTTTCGGCAAAAAATGACCAAATGGCGGTTTTTTTGGAACACCCTGCACATCAGGCCGATTTTCAAAAGTCTTAAACTCAAAAATCCCGTCGCTACAAGTTGTTGTTTATGGTCTAAATAGCAACTTTTCTTTTGGAGGAAAAAAAAATTTTCTCGAAAAAATCGCGGAATTTCGAAAATAAGATTAAGCTAAAACCTTCATTTTTGACAAATTTTCAAAAAATCATGAGTCGACTTTTTGACAGGTTTTCGACCTCATCGTCCACATTTTCGAGTAGCTCATGATCTGAACTACAATTTATATATATATATATGTCTATAGCAATTCTTCTTAGAAAAAAAGTTATAGTCGGTTTTGTAACAACACCTAATACTAAGGGGGAGGGTGCACGCCCAGTACGCTTCTTGAGAAAAATTTTTTCTCCAAATTGGCTGATTTTTGGTACACGGGGGTTTTCGGGCACGAGAAATCGATTGGCGCAAGTCCCGAGTTCCAAAAAAATTTTTTTGACCCCCTACCGGGGGTACCCCATGTTAAAAAGTCAATTTTTTCAACATTTTTATTTAGGCTCCAAATTGGTTGATTTTTGGTACTCGGGGGTTTTCGGGCACGAGAAACCGATTGGCG